>MDKH01240540.1:0-42020 GCA_005239495.1 Nicotiana undulata
ACACTAACCCTAATCCTATGTGTACTAGGAGTAGGACATGTAATGTCTGTATATATATATATAGGACTCATTGTATCATTGAAGAGAACATAAGAATATTATTTTTCTCCCGTGATTTCTCACAAATATAATCCAGCTCTATGAAATCAAGAAATTAGAGGAGCAGATTAATAAGCAAAATCAAATTCTCCAAATGCATCTATCAAATATAAAAAAATGTACAACAACAACAACCCAGTAGAATCTCACTAATGGAATTATAAAAAAGGTAATAAGAGCCAAAAGCCAATGTTATTGTACGTAGACACTTCCACAATTTTAACATCTTAGATATAATGAAGCGGATGTGAAGTGAGGCTTGAGACACAAGTCATTCCGAAGAGAGGAAGTTTCAAATATCTTGGGTTGGTAATCCAAGGTAATGGGGAGATGGACGATGATTTCACACATCGTATTAGGGTGCGATGGATGAAACAGTGGCTCGCATCTGGGGTCTTGTACGATAAGAATGTGCCACTAAGACTTAAGGGTAAGTTCTACAGAGTGGTTGTTAGGCCGACTATATTGTATAGTGCGGAGTGTTGGTCAGTCAAAAACTCTCATGCCCCGAAGATGAAAGTAGCGGAAATAAGAATGCTTAGTTGGATGTGTGGGCATACTAGGAAGGATAAGATTAGGAATCTAGAAAGTGCGAGTGGCCTCCATGGTGGACCAAAGGCGGGAAACGAGGCTGAAATGGTTCGGGCACGTGAAGAGAGATGCATGGATGCCTTAGTGAGGAGGTGTGAGAGGCTAGACATGGTGAGTCTAAGGAGAGGCAGAGGTAAGCCTGAGAAGTATTGGAGAGAGGTGATTAGGTAGAACATGGCTCATCTTCAGCTTACAGGGGACATGACCTTGATAGGAAGGTGAGGAGGTCGAAAATTAGAGTAGAAGGTTAGTAGATAGTCGAGCGTTTTACCTTTCCTTGTTGGTTGTTCTAGTATTACTCTCGTATTTCCTTATTCTTAGAGCCTGATGTTGTTACAACTTCTTTTCTCATGTCCTCTTTGCTATCGTATTTCCTTTAAACTATTATGATTTTGTTTTTCTTGAGTCGAGGGTCTATTACCTGCACAAGGGAGGGGTAAAGTCGGCATATACACTACTCTCCCTAAACCCCACTTGTGGGATTATACTAGGTATGTTGTTGTTTTTGTATATATAATGTTGGCTTAGGTTAACCCAGCCTAAAGATACTCTTATATACGGTCTATTTTAGGTCGAGCACACACAATTTGCTCCCAAGAAACTCACGCCGTTAAGAGTATCAGTACGCTTTATATATTCCTTTTTTTTAATCAACATTCAATATGGGACTCTGTTCGCACACCCAACAATCTCCCCTCGAATTAAGTTGCATATGACCCATCACCACAATTTCTGGGCTTATCTAGGGATTCACGGTGTGCAACCCACTCATCCGAGTACTTATGGCCACCAAAGCACACAATCTTCTTTTTTCTGTGTGCATCCCTAAGCTAAAGGTAAAAGTAGTAAACCGGCCCATAGACGGGCAAATCAGTAAGTTGGGCTTCATGCTATCACTCTGACAACTCTATACTCGCTGCACCGAACAATTGGCTCTTATACAATTTGATGAGCTAAAGTCTAAACCAGCCTATATACACTCTTAACATGTGTGATACTGTCCTTTTTATTCAATCCCCCACGATTTTATCCAAAAAGCCCCACACTATTAAGAGTATCACTACACCTTATATGTTTTCTTTTAATCAACTTCCAATGTGTGACTCTGTTTGCACACCCAATAATATAATAGTAAGGAAACTTTATTGATAGTTTGTATACTTGAGGAACAGTGCATTTTTGGTATTCCATACGATATTTTTAAATTAAGGAATTGAGGAGTGTGTCACTGTGAAGAACTTTATAGACTCGTTATTCACATTTAGCTCTATTTCATACATTATCCAATTAAAATTAAGCTCCTAAGACTTCGGTCTAGCGATAAGAGTGCAGCACGTGATATGTGGGTTTGGCGCATATCACGTGCTCAAATCATGCCGTGACAAAAGCATGGTGTTTAAGTAGAGAAGGGTAGAAGGGCAGGCCATTATCCGACAAGTTTCAAACCTTGTGCACTCCACTAGTCCCAGGGGATTTCTCGGTTATCAAAAAACTACTATCCAACTAAAATTAAAATTAAGTTAATCTCACTTTCAAATCAATAAACTCAATGAAAAGAGTTTAAAAACACAAATCTGAATCAAACATTCAAACCCAATGTTGAGTACTAACATCACTACAAAAAATTGAAGATAAACGAAAACCCACAAGTTTAGATTTATTCATTTGAACAACTAACCCAGCAATGAGGAAAATATACACTAACCAATTGAAGTAGAGCTGTACAGGCCCAGAAATGAACAGAACACGAGAACCACAATAGGGTAGCCTATACCAGATAATCCCCTCTTCAATGCCATATCCTGTTCACATAAAACAAAACAAAAAAATTCTCACATACAAAATGTTACCCAAATTAGATCATGTACAAAGAAAGTGAGATATAGAGAAAAATGGTTACATCGGAATATTACAGAGTTCTCCTGCTAGAAGAAGTTCATTACCCAAAAATAAGAAAAAAAGAAAAAACAGCGAATCTGAAAATGGAATGCCTGGGTGCCTTAAACAACAATGTAATTATAACATCGTGCCCGATAAAAGGAAAAAAGGGTCTTCGAGAACCAGAAAAGGGAGAAGAAGGAATGAAAGCGAATCTGAGAAATTGAGTGAGAGAAATAGAGAGATCTTTTTCTCTCTTTCCTTTCATTTCAAATATTTTGCTTTTCTGGTTAAGTTTTAACTGTAAATATGGTACGACGTCGTTTGTTGGCCTACCTATATCACGTGAACTACTTGGGGGTGAGTATAAAATTTTAATTTAAAATTATTATTGACTTATTGCAAAAGAAATTTAAAGGAAAGGTGTACGTTTTTTTAAAATAATCGTTGTTGTATCCTATTTATCTAATTATCAATTTAGGAAGAAAGTTTGTACTATGTATGTTCCTATAATTATGTAGTATAATGAATGTGCTTTTAATTTAGAAGACATGTTACATATTTAGCAACAATTTTTATATACTTTTATTTTTGTAAGTTACGTAACTTTCATAAAAGTTCAACTATTTACATTAGTCCTCAATCCAATTGAAGTGCTGGAATCTAAATAGAATTTAAAGTTTTAATATTAAGACTTCCTATCTAATTCAAATTAGGAAGGATGCAATAAATAAAATTTAGTTGATTAAATAATTATTTTGTCTAATGTAAAACTATTATTAAAAGGTAAAGAAGACGAACGACATTTCGCTAATAGGCTTCGTGCTTTTAATAATACTAGCTTAGGGTGCGCGTGATGCGCGTGAATCATGTCTCAATGAATATATATTCATTTAAAAAATAGTATTAAGTTATAAAATAAAAGTGTAAGATCCTACAGATGATCATGAATATTGATTGTGTATAACTAACTCAATAATTAAAAAAACTATCTTTGAATTCCTCAACATCAATAATTCAACTTAAAATTTGTTCGAAGTTATAATTTTAGGATTTTAGTTTCACGGACAAGAACCTTGAAAATCTAAATAATCTTGAAGAATACAACTTACAACATATAAGTAGGTAACTAATAATCTACGGACTCTAAATAAACACAAAATCAAAGTGCAATAATAAACAAAAAAGGACATTAAAAAGAAAAAAATAATAAAGCGAGCTAGTAAGAGAATCTATAATTCAAGGCTAGCTAATAAACCCACATATTTAGCTAAATGTATCATGGATTAAAAATGTTACAAATTATCTTGTTAATTTTGTGCCTTTTATTGATTTCTGTTCAACATTGCTCATAATTATAATAGTGTATTTAAAACTTTTGAAAGTTAAAAGTATAATATTAAATAATATTATTAGTGCAATAAGCTTGTATATTTTTAAAAAGTGAATTATCTATGATATTGTCTAAGAACTCGTACCTCTTCTTTCTTAAATCTTTTAATTTTTCCTTTACTTTTTTTTTATTATTTATGAATAGTTTACGTGCAAGACTTATACAAAGTCCGAAATGAAAAGAGAAAATGAATTTTAACGTTCTCCATGGTTCAAATAAGAAACAAATTAATAAGTAAATTTTAATTAATTAAGCTCTAAAAATTTTAAAAATTATAATTAAATAACTACTAAATGAAGTGTTTCTTGTACTCCAATATTTAACATAAAATTGAGGGACTTCAAAAAAAATTGTTGGGTAATAAAGATCAACTTTGAAATCAATAGCAAAAGCATTAGTTTTAAATTTTAGTCATTTATTGTAGGTTAATTTTATTTCATAAATAGTAAGTATTCTATTACGTATAAGAAACTCACGTTTTCGCTTTAGTTAATATGTTATAATGGCCAAAGGCTAAAAATTAAGACTTCTTACTTAGTTCAATAAGGAAATATTGAATAACCAACATTTTAGGTGATGTAAATACCCTGAATATTTGGAAAGTAACTAATTTTCATAAATAGTTTCTAAAGCTTATTTTGAATTGTTTGAACGATATTTAATTTGATTTGGTTGGTTTGGATGCCTTGTTCGAAAGGAAAAATCGTGGTTGATTATTGATTTGGTTGCGTAAGAGGTAAGTGTCGTGACTAATTTTGACTTGAGGGAATTAGGACTTGTTGGTTTATTTGTTACGTGGATTATGAGTGGGAACGACATATATGCGAGATGACAAGTGTATATGCATCGTCGCGGCTTAAAGCATGCGTTTTGGGCTATTTACCTGTTCGTCGTTATTTATTCCATGTTATATTTCGTTTTATGCTTTGATTTCTACATGTCCTTTCTTGTTATACATGTCTTACTTGTTATCTGTTATTTAAGTGCTACTTTTGTCGATTTATTCACTCCTTACTCAATACCTGCTTACCTTCTATATGTTCCAACTTATATTAATCGTACAACTTCATTGACTCATGTTTTAGTTGTTTTTATTTTTTTTACATTACTTATTGAATTCATTATGGTATTCTGATTCTGTGAGTGGGCATGGATGTGACGCTTGAATCATAGGTCATTCCCGAGAGAAGCAATTTCAAGTATTTTGGGTCAGTTATCCAGGGGATAGGGAGATCGATGAGGTGTCGCACACCGTATAGGGTGGGTTGGATGAAGTGGAGGTTAGCATCTAGAGTCCTATGTGACAAGAAGGTGCCACTGAGGCTCAAAGGTAAGTTCTATAAAGCGGTGGATAAACCAGACATGTTTGTATGAGGCAAAGTGTTGGTCGGTTAAGAACTCTCATATCCAGAAGATGAACGTAGCTGAAATGAGGATGTTGAGGTAGATGTACGGGCACACTAGGATGGATAAGATTAGGAAAAAAGATATTCAAGAGAAGGTGGGAGTGGCCCCGATGGATGACAAGATGCGCGAAGCTAGGCTCAGATGGTTCGGGCACGTGCGGAGGAGAAGTCCACATGCCCCAGTAAGAAGATATGAGAGGCTAGCTTTGACGAGTATGAGAAGAGGTAGAGGGCGGCCCAAGAAATATTGGGGAGAGGTGATCAGGCAGGACATGGCGATGTTCCAGATTTCCGAGGACATGGCCCTTGATAGGAAGGTGTGGGGTCTAGCATAAGGGTTCTAGGTTAGGACGTAGTGGAGGTAGTCTGCTAGTCTGATAGGGTAGTGTCCTAGAGTGCTAGTGGTTATTATTGTGTCCACACTTTTCTTTCACTTTTCATAGTACGAAGCCTTTATTACGTGTTACCGTTATTGTTTTTCATCTATTTTCTGGTACTTATGATGTTGTTATTATTTCTATGCTTTCTGTCGTTGGTACTGATATATTGTCTTTTTCGTTTGCTTGAGCTGAGGGTCTATCGGAAACAGCTTCTCTAGCCCCTTGGGGTAGGGGTAAGGTCTTGGTACACTCTACCCTTCCCAGACTCCACTAGTGGGATTTTACTGGGTTGTTGTTGTTGTTGTTTAACTATTCTTGAAATGATGATTTTTCGAGGTTTGTGAATACGAGGTATGCGTTATTCTCTGTTTGTTCTGGTAGTTCTTTGAGGTTCTATACGCTTTTATTTCCTTTGTGCCGAGATTATGGAATTGGGTTGTGTTGAGTTGTTCATGTTAATGAGTTGATATTGGGAATGGACTGCGCCCCAATAGTATTGAAATTAATGAACTAATAATGGAACAAGTTGCAAGCCGCAATAGATATTGATATTGTTGGGATCGGATTGCATGCCACAACAGAGGATGATGTGTTGTAGTGATTGTAGCTTTAATGTTCAATTTCGGCATGTGATATGAGGTTACGAGACGATGTTATTCTGGGGCCCTCTACTAGTTGACATTGGCGTACCATTCTTATGAGTTTACCGATTTATCAATATTTCTGTCTTCTTTTATTATTATTCGTAAAAGGTTTTTAGTGTCCTCTCATGGTCTCACCACTACTTCGTCAAGGTTAGGATCGACACTTACAAAGTACATAGAGTCGGTTGTCTTTATACTACACAAGTGCAGATCCTGATATTTGTCCCAACGGCACGTAGTAGAGATTGCTCTGATCCGACTTTCATAGGAGACTCGAGGTAGAGCTGCATGACGTTCGCAGTCTTTGAAGTCTCCTTCTATTCTGTTTTTGCTGTATATCTAGTTTCAGACAATTGTACTTTATTCCACACTATATTTAGTATTCTAGTCGCTCATGTACTTATGACTCCAGATTTCTGGGCATAGACTGCGCTACTTATGTATCTAATTCATGTATTTCAGAGTTTACTAATCGTTAATTATCGTTATCTTGCTTTTTAAATTGTTAAAAATTGATAATTAATTTGATGACATTGGCTTTCCTAACAAGTAGATGTTTGGCGCCATCACAGTCCCATGACTGTGGTTTTGGGTCGTGAAAGAGTGGTTTTGAGTTACAACTCAATAACCAAAATACTATAAATTCTAGTACATTATCCTCTACGATCAACCCAACTGTATCAAACTCTCCTAGACTATAAACTCTCGTCTAGAACTCCAGAAATAACTTCTCTGAATTATTCACCTACGATTAAACTTCTCATAAGCTGAATTAGATAATAAGAACTTTAAACAACTACAGAACTCAAATAATATCTTATCTGTATCAAGTTCCTTAATGGAGTAGCGTCAATCCATAAAAGCACCTTCTTGCTATGGTTGATATTTGCCTTTGAACAATATGTAGTGTTTTGCGAGAAATAACAGTGGTCTTCAATATCCATAACGTGATGCATATATAGGCGGGGGATGAGCTAAAAAAAATTCTCTAAGAGTTGCTGATGATAGGTTATAATTGCGAATTTTAGTCGCTTATTATACTCTAATTTACTGCACTTTAATTGAGTTTGAGCTTTAACTGCTAGTGTCTTGCAGTAACTGTGTGTTTTATGCCTTGTAGGAGTGATTCTGAGCTATATAGATGTTATGGAATGAATTCAAGTGATTTGGAGCTTTGAAGTCTGAGTAAAAGCCCAAGGAATTAAGCTGAGATCATGTTTAGGGGTCAAATTTGATAGTTAAGAACAAACGAAGACTCGAGTAGGCATATTGTGCACTATCTAATAAAATAGACATAACTCTTTGCTCAAAATTCTATTTGGGATATATAATATATGGTTGGAAATCTAACTCAAAGGGCTACAACTTTCATGTTTTACGTTTTTCCAAATTCCAAACAGAAATGGGTGAAAAGTGCGCGGCAACTGCACGGCCGCGCACTGACCGCGCAAATGGGGCAGAATACTGGCCGATGTGCGCGGCCACGCACGTCCTGCCCGGGAAAAGTGTCCTTTTCGCATTTGAGAAGTTATAATTATTTGGGTCCAACCCTACTTGGTATATATACATGGAAAAACGGTATTTTGAGGAGGTTGGATAGATTTTTGACACAGATTCGACCTAAGGAGGCAGAGACACAATAGGAGCAAGGCGGGGAATTCTTCTACGAGTTTTTTCTTCCTCTTCCTATTTTTCATTATTGGTTATGACTCGTAGTATTGTATTTTTACATACTATTATGAATAGCTAAGTTGTTATCTAAGGTTTTGATGGAACCTATTGAAGGATGAAATTCTTGCTATGTTAATATGGATTTGCCAAAGTTTAATCTCTATTTGTTCAACTACATTCTTGTTGTAGTTAATTGAAAGGATCCTCAATTAGCTGCGCCTATTTAGTATGTATTACTTGGGAGAGAGTGCATATTTAGGTAGTTGTTGAACAACATCACTCCCGACGTATGTGAGAAATCAATAACCAAGGGTTTAAAGGTGGGATTAAGGATAACGAAACCTTGGGTGCGATCTAAGTGAGCTGTAATTAAAGCCAGTTAGCGTAACTCGGGAGAGTATGTCTAGTAAATTGTCGTAATTACTTGGGAGAGATTTACGGTAGTAAGAGTGCTCATGGTCGATAGAGAAGATTATGCAAATTTATATGAAACATAGCAGGAAGGGATTCCATCAATAGGGAAATCATAACTCTAGACCTCCTTAGTTCTGTCTCAAATTTCATTCTTGTTAGTTGATAATTTTATTGCTTTATAATAGTTGTTAGTTAATTAGTTAGAAATAGATATTATAATCTCTATAATTAGGAAATTGTTTGGACTTGTGTTTCTTAGCAATATTGAACAATTATAGCGAAACCTTAGTTTTCTGTGAGATTCGACTCTGGACTTGTAAACCGGATTATATTTGCAACACCGCTTAGTCTTTTTTATAAGACATAGTTGAGCGTGATCAGTCGCTCCAATATTTTCTCCAAGACCTAGGATAATTCGGTCATTCCATATAAGGAGAACAAATCTAAAAAGATTCACTTTCTTTCCTTAAAAGATATCCTACACACGTTTTTCCTTTTCATGCGAGTATTCTTATAATTGAAGTCCTTGTTCAACCTGAACTTTTGTCTCCATATAATATTACTCTCATAGGAAATCTGCTCATCATAGTCTGATCAACGCACTTTAAGAGACGTAGTCCTTTTGATATTTGTTTTTTAATTCTGCAACCTTTTATGTTAGCATACAACAAATATTTTGAACAAATCTGATTCTTTGACAACTGTTACTTAATCATCAAACTCACATCAACAACTACTAAATTTCTGCAAAAAATTACTCAAATGGTAATGTCATTGCATATTATAAATTATAGTTATTCCCTGCTGTCCAGCCGGCTAAGTCATCCTTAAGTAGACACATACAATTAAAAAAGGAAAAAAAGAACAGTTAAACAAAGATCTATATATTGAAGACATCATCTGACATATATACTTTACAACTTTACGAGAAAAACCAAAATATGATGTTCTTTCTGTTATTATTAGTAACCCTTCCTATTGTCCTTAGTTTTCTACTTCTAGCAGCCAAGGGTAGAAAAATGATTTGCCACCAGGTCCCTTAGGGTTGCCTTTTATTGAAAATTTGCATCAATTTGATAGTTTAACCCCTCAACTTTATTTTTCGAAACTTTCCAAGAAATATGGGAAAATCTTCTCATTAAAACTTTGTTCAGCAACTGTTATAGTAGTTTCTTCAGCAAAACTTGCAAAAGAGGTAACAAAAATACAAGATTTATCATTTTGTAGTAGACCTCCTATTCTTGGGCAGCAAAAGTTGTCTTACAATGGCCTTGATATTGCCTTTTCACCTTACAATGACTATTGGAGGGAAATGAGAAAAAATTGTGTTGCTCATTTGTTTAGTCTCAAGAAAGTGCAATCTTTTTGTCCGATTCGCGCAGATGAGGTCTTTAGTATGATCAACAATATATCTAAACAAGCTGCAACTTCTCAAATAACCAATTTGAGAACCATAGTGATTTCACTAACTAGTACAATTATTTGTAGAGTTGCTTTTGGTATTAGGTATGATGAAGAAGCACATGAAAGGAGGAGATTTGATGAAGTTTTAGTTGTGACTCAAGAAATGATGGCTGGCTTCTTTGTGTCCGATTATTTTCCTTTCTTAGGTTGGTTAGATAAACTTTCTGGAAGTATAACTAGACTTGAGAAGAATTTTAAGGAGTTAGCACTACAGGAAATCAGACTTTTAGTGGCGACAACAGTCGCTACAAAAGCCCACAAAGTCGTTGTGCGACCTTAAGGTTGCGGCAAGTACAACTGTTACTAAATGTTTTTTAAGACGACTCATGGGTCGCCAGAAAAAGACACTTTTTGTAGCGACTATAGTCGCTACAAATAGTTAATAAATATGCCACAAAAAGAGTTTCACAGAATAAATTTTAGGAAGGTCGCCACTGTATGAATACAATTAGTAGCGATTTCAGTCGCCACTAAAACCTTTATAGTTTGAAACAGAATTGATGCAGGCAGAATTCCCTGTTGTTTAAAATGAGAAACTAAAGAAGCTTTTAACTTACCCAGCGAAAGAGTAGTTGACACTGAGAAAGGGCTTCAGGCAATGGCTATTCAAGAAAAATTACTTCTGATTCCTGTATATTTTCAAATGGGTCAGAGAAATTAAAGGTGAAATAGAAGAAATAATCATTCTCGATAGCTGCATGTACCTAAAAAACGTAGTTGTAAAAGCAGTTTTTGCATCTAGAGATTCAATTGTGGATCAAAAATCAAATCAATCATACTTAAAAATCAAAATCAAAATAAACCAACCAAATAAACAAGCACTGTAAAAAAAGACGATACATAAACCAACAGAATAAACAAAAAGGGAAAAAATGAAATCGCGTAAAAAACAAAGAGTCGCGTAAAGAACAAAAGAATCAGTTGAAAACTGCTCTTTTGCGTCCAATGAATCGCAAAAAAAACACTAGCTATCAAATCACCTTAAATCAAAACCCCAAAAATCATAAACAAAAGAAAATTAAGTAAAAAACTTACCTTTTTCCGAAATCGAAAGCTCAAATCAGAAAAAACTAGAATTATTTTTAGGAATCAAACACATACCTAATTTGAGAATATAATTTCTGACTAGGGCTTTGGGTATCGGTTTACAATTGCGATTTAAGGATATATTCAAGAGATTTGAGGGAATTGGATAGATAATTTTTAACAGGAGTGGGAGAAAACCCCTTTGGTTGAGAGAGATTGAGAGGAGGAAGCTGCAGAAGACGAGAACCCCTTTGGTATAACTTTCTTCGTTTGTGTCTTTTAATTTCTTTCTTTGCTTTTTGTTATTTAATTAATGTTAAGTTGTTTTTTTTAATTATAGTAGCGACCTAGTCGATCCAAAAAACCTATAGCGGCGATATTTTTTAAGTCGCTCCTGAAATTTTGGAGCCAATTTTTTGTTAATAGCGGGAACTAAAAACTCAGGTTTTAGTGGCACGTATTAGAGGCGATCTGTAACGACCCGACTGGTCGTTTTGTGTATTCGGACCCCGTTCCCTTAAATAAGACTTTCTGTAGCGGCTTATCGTGATTTGTGACTTGCGGGGACGGGTGGTTCGGGATTTGGAAGTGTTTGGAATAGTATAGGAACACTTGGTTCCCTAAGGTTGGCTTTTAAAGCCAAGTTTGACTTCGGTCAACATTTTGAGTAAACGACCTCGGAATTGAGTTTCGACGATTCCAGTAGCTTCGTATGATGATTTTCGGACTTTTACCTATGTCCGAAATGGGTTTTGGATGACCCGGGAGCGTTTCGACGCCAGATAGCGAAATAGAGTTTCTTTAAGTTTGAAATTTGGTTTGGAACGGGATTTTATGTTATCGAGGTCCGAACGGAATTCCGAGATAGAGAATAGTTTTGTTATGTCATTCATGACTTGCCTGCAAAATTTGGTGTCATTCCGAATAGTATAGGTCGGTTCGGCGCATTGAAATCGAATTCAAGAACTTAGAAATTCTTAAGTTTGATTCTAGGGGTTTTGAGGGGTGATTTTGAGATTTAGCGTTGTTTCGGGTATTTCGAAGGCTCGAACGAGTCCGTATTATGATTTAAGACTTGTTGGTGTAATTGAACGGGGGCTCGGGTGGGCCCAGGTGCCTCCCGGACATCACACGAGGCCAAAAACCAGCTGAAAATGCAGCTGGTGCACCTGATCTGGTGTGACCGCAGGTGTGGGACCGCTCCTGCGGTCCCAGCCTCGCAGGTGTGGGGACTCCGCAGGTGCGGTTTCCAGCTCCGCAGGTGCGGGCCCAGTCTTTCCCGTCCAACTCCGCAGGTGCGAGCCCCAGATCGCAGGCGCGAGACCGCATGTGTGCTCCTCGAGCTGCAGGTGCGGAACCCCTGTAGGCCAGGCAGTGCACTTTCACTTAAACACGGGATTTCCTTCATTTTTTCCATTTTTCACCACCATTGAAGACTTGAGAACTTGGGAAGGACTCTTCCCAACCTAGCTACTAAAAGGTAAGTAAATTCCATTTAGATGTTAGATTATTACACAAAAACTTAGGTAGATTAACATTTAAATAGTGGAAATCAAAGGGGTTAGAGTGAAAACCCAGGGTTGATAAACTTTAGGAAATTACACCACTTTTCTACCATGAAATCATACAAAAATTATATATTAATGACCCTTAAGCTATGGGTGAGTGTTATCTTCGAAAATTTTCGGAATCAGAGCATGTGGGCCCGGGGGTGTATTTTGGGATTTCTTCAAGAATAGTGAATTTACTAAATAAGTAGGAGAATTTCCATACCTTGAGCATGCATTGACATATTTATATATCATTTGACTAGTTTCGAGTCCTCGGGTGTAAGATTTGGAGTTTCGAGCGCGTTCTTGACCGGGAAGTTGATTCTACGCGAGGTGAGTCTCCTTTCCAACCTTGTAAGAAGAAATTGTCCCCATAGGTAAATGTAAACGAGTGAATTTGTCCTTATTTGCGGGGTCTACGTACGCGCAAAGTGACGAGAGTCCGTGCGTAGCTACTACTTTGTTGTGTCGGGTAGAACTTAGGATTTCACAAGCATGCCTCTATGTGCCTTACCTGTATCCTTACATGTGTTCCTGGTTGCTTATTACCCTTGAAATTAACATGAGAATTTCGGAAGCTATGTGTAAGTTTAAGTGTTTAAATCCCTGAATTTAAGAATAATCCATGATAAATTCCTGAATTTCCTGATAATTCTATGTATGTCTACGAGCACCCGTGTCGCATGTATAATTCGTGAGTGGGGTAGCCTTATATTTATGTCAACCGCGTCGCATGATCGATTCGCGAGCGGGGTAATAGATGCATTTATGGTTCGTGCCGCTCGACCCTCGGCAGTGCACATTTAAATTTCTGCGTCACTTCGGCCGTACGCCTCGGCATATTATATGCTATGTGCTTGATTGGGAGTCTTATTATTATTCTTACCAACGAAACTGTTCTGTGAGAAAGAAACTTGTGATTTTTGTTAAATATTGTTCTTGGCCCTTGCAGGGAGATCGTCATCTTTATATACAGATGCTTCATGTCTACTTATTTTCCATAAATGTTATTACTGCTTAGATTCATTAAATCATATTATTGATGACGACCCTAGTGAGTAACACGTCTACCTCTCGTCACTACTTCTTCGAGTTTAGACGGGATACTCCCTGGGTACATATTTGTTTATATGTACTCATGCTACACTTCTGTACTTAATTGTACAGGTTATGAGGATGTTGCACCTGGTAACTATTCTGATGCCCGTCATTGAGAGTACTATCTGGACCCGACTACACGGTGAGCTGCTTTTCCTGGCGTTCCTCAGCAACACTGTGGAGTTTCTATTGCTTTTGGGCTATTTCTGTCTACCCCTTCCAGACAGTTGTACATTCATTTTGATTATTTTGTATACTCCACTAGTCGCCTGTGGACTTGTGACACTAGGTCTTGGCATACGTAGTTGGTTTTTCCTAGTATTTTTCTATACTGTATATGTTGGCAAACGATTTTTGAGTTACTTTAAATCAATTTGCCTTACTTCCTCACTTTTGTTAAAGGACTCCTTAAATTAATTGGACAAGTTTTTGAACATCTCATTTGTCTAAGTAATTTCGCTAGTAACTAGTTTGGATTGCCCGACTTCGGTGTTGGGCGCCACCACGACCTGAGTAGGAATTTGGGTCGTGAAAACATGGTATCAGAGATCTAGGTTCACGTAGGTCTCACAAGTCACAGGAAAACCTAGTAGAGTCTTGCGGATCGATACAGAGATGTCTGTATTTATCTTCGGGAGGCTACATGGTGTTAGGAGAATCTCTCTTTATTATTATTCTATCGTGCAGTCGATGGTCTTACTAAATCTCATTCTTCTACTCTCTCACAGATGGTGAGGACTCGTGCAACTGATACTACAGGCCCAGGAGATGCCGCTACCCCCGTAGTCCGAGGCTGTGGCAGAGGCCGGGGGAGGGCACCGACCCGAGGTAGGGGACGGGGGCGTCCTAGAGTTACTCCATTATCACCCTAGAGGATCCTATCCCTGAGGAGCAGGGTGAGGTGCCCCCAGCAGATCCAGCTCCGATGGATTTTATGACTGCACCAGGCTTCCAGGAGGTCATGGGCCGTATGATGCAGTTCATGGATACTATGACTCAGGATGGTTTATTTCCAGCGGATCCTGCTACATCTCAGGCGGGAGGGGGAGTTCAGACCCCTACCACCCAGGCCGCAGGTCATGCAGCGGCAATATATCAGACTCCCGGTACTCTGCCCACGGGTGGAGCACAGCCAGCAATAGCACCTGAGCTAAGACCAGCCGCGGACAACGATCCACAGAAGTTACTTGATAGATGGACTCGGTTGCACCCTCCTGTCTTCGGGGGTGAGAGGGGCGAGGATGCCCAGGATTTTATTGATAGGTGCAGGGACATGCTGCACAACATGAGGATCTTGGAGTACCACGGAGTTGATTTCACTACTTTTCAGCTAGAGGGCAGGGCCCGCAGATGGTGGCAGTCATTCATCCTGGGTAGGCCAGCAGGTTCCCTTTCTCTCACATGGGAGCAGTTCACTAAGCTATTCCTGGAAAGGTATATTCCACCCTCTGAGAAGGAAGAGCTGCGGTATCAGTTCGAGCAGCTGGAGCAGGGGCAAATGACAGTGACAGATTACGAGGCCAGGTTTTCAGAGTTGTCTCATCATGCCCTCATGATTCTACCTACAGAGGCTGAGAGAGTGCGGAGATTCGTAGCTAGGTTGCACTCAGGTATTAGGGCCAACAAGGCCCGAGAGGTGGAGATGGGTACTCCTTATCAACTTGTGGTCGAGATAGCTCGCCGGATTGAGGGTTACCGATCGAGGGGCAGAGAGCAGGGTCAGCTGGACAAGAGAGTTAGATTTTCTGGGGATTTTTGAGGCGCCCCAGGCAAGGGCAGGGGTCAGTTCAGCAGAGGCCAGCCTAGCAGGCCTCCATATTCAGCTCCTTCACCACCACCCCGTGGTGCTCCAGTGAGGCCTTATTTCAGTGCCATGCCGGAGAGTTCTTATCGCCCACCAGCTATCCAGGGTTCCTCCGACGGGTATTCAGGTCATCAGGGTTCTCCCAGTCCCTACTTCAGTGTTATGCCAGAGGTTTCTCACCGTACCCCAGATATTCAGGGTTCTTCTTCTTCAGGGCAGCATGCCATGCCTCTAGTGAGATGCTATGAGTGTGGGGGATTCAGGCCATATGAGGAGGACTTGTCCCAGACTTTGAGGCAAGGCTGTTCAGTAGAATTATCAGCCTACATACTCGGCACCGACGCTCCGTCCACCCAGAGGTGGAGGACAGGCTGGTAGAGGTCGTCCCAGAGGTGGAGGCCAGTCAGGGGGAGATCAGTTAGCTCCTATTGAGTTCAGTGGGGGTCAGTCTTCAAGTACTCCAGCCAGATTCTATTCTATCCCGGCCCGAGCAGATGCAGTAGCCTCAGACCCCGTGATCACAAGTACTATTTCAGTATGTGGTAGGGAGGCATCAATGCTATTTGATCCGGGATCTACTTATTCATATGTATCAGCCTTATTTGCTTGTTTTCTGGATGTTCCTTGCGAGTCCTTGGATTCTCCTATATATGTGTCCACTCCTGTGGGCGATTCTATGGTGGTAGACCGGGTCTATCGGTCTTTTATGGTCACCTTTTGTGGGTTCGAGACTAGAGCGGACTTTCTATTGCTCGACATGGTTGATTTTGAGATCATCCTGGGCATGGATTGGCTATATCCTCATCATGCCATCTTGGATTTCCATCCCAAGATGGTTACTTTGACCATGCCCGAGTTGCCTAGGTTGGAATGGAGAGGTTCCTCAGTTAGTGCAGCCAGTAGAGTTATTTCCTTCCTGAAGGCTCGACATATGGTCGAGAAGGGTTGTTTGGCGTATCTTGCTTATGTGCGGGACACCACCACCAATTTTCCAACGATTGATTCAGTGCTAGTTGTTCTAGAGTTTGCATATGTCTTTCCTTCAGACCTTCTGGGCATGCCTCCGGATCGAGATATCGATTTTTGTATTGATGTAGCTCCAGACACACAACCTATTTCTATTCCCCCGTTACCGTATGACTCCAAAGGAGTTGAAGGAGTAGCTTGAGGAGTTGTTGGCTAAGGGGTTTATCAGGCCGATTGTATCGTTGTGGGGTGCTCCAGTTCTATTTGTAAAGAAGAAAGATGGGTCTATGCGGATGTGCATTGATTACCGCCAGTTGAACAAGGTAACTATTAAGAACAAGTATCCATTGTCGTGCATCGATGATTTGTTTGACCAGTTACAGGGTGCCAGGGTATTTTCCAAAATTGACTTGAGATCGAGGTATCATCAGCTAATGATTCGGGCTTCGGATGTTCCGAAGACGGCTTTCCGTACGAGATATGGCCATTATGAGTTCTTGGTGATGTCCTTTGGCTTGACTAATGCCCCGACAACATTTATGGACTTGATGAACAGGGTGTTCAGGCCGTACATTGATTTCTTTTTCATCGTCTCATTGATGACATTTTGATTTACTCACGTAGCCTGGAAGAGCACGAGCAACATTTGAGAGTTGTGCTCCAGACCTTGCGAGGACAAAAGCTATATGCTAAGTTCTCCAAGTGTGAGTTTTGGCTAGATTCTGTGGCATTCTTGGGGCATGTGGTATCTGGAGAAGGTATCAAGGTTGATCCTAAGAAGATTGAGGCAGTTCAGAGTTGGCCACGTCCTACTTCAGTGACAGAGATCAGGAGTTTCTTGGGTCTAGCAGGCTACTACCGGTGATTTGTGGAGGGCTTTTCATCTATTGCAACCCCATTGACTAGATTGACTCAGAAAAATGCTCCATTTCGGTGGTCCGATGAGTGTGAGGCGAGCTTTCAGAAGCTCAAGACTGCATTGACTTCGACACCAGTTCTAGTATTGACTTCCGGTTCGGGGATATATACAGTGTATTGCGACGCTTCACGCGTTGGCTTGAGGTGTGTATTAATGAAGGAAGGGAGAGTTATTGCTTATGCTTCGCGCCAGTTGAAGGTTCATGGGAAGAATTACCCTGTGCACGATTTGGATTTGGCGGCGATTATTCATGCACTTAAGATTTGGAGGCATTACTTATATGGGGTGTCTTGTGAGGTGTATACGGACCACTGCAGCTTGCAGCACTTGTTCAAAAAGAGGGATCTTAATTTGAGGCAGCGCAGGTGGCTTGAGTTGCTGAAGGATTATGACATCACCATTCTTTATCATCCGGGCAAGGCAAATGTGGTAGCAGATGCTTTGAGCAGGAAGGCGGAGAGTATGGGCAGTTTGGCTTATATTGTAGCAGAGGAGAGACCTCTAGCCTTGGACATTCAGTCCTTGGATAATCGCCTAGTGAGATTAGACCTTTCAGAGCCTCGCCGAGTTCTAGCACATGTGGTTGCTCAGTCTTCGTTATTGGGAGAGATTAAGGCTCGGCAGTTTGATGATCCATGCTTGGCAGAACTACGAGAGACAGTGGTTCAGGGTGGTGCCAAGGAGGTTACTATTGGCGAGGATGGTGTTCTGAGACTTCATGGACGTTTATGTATTCATAATGTTGATGGCTTGAGGGAGAGGATTTTAGAGGAGGCACACAGTTCACGGTATTCTGTTCATCCTGGAGCTACGAAGATGTATCGTGATTTGAAGCAGCATTTCTGATGGAGACGGATGAAGAAGTACATAGTGGAGTATGTGGCTAGATGTCTTAATTGCCAGCAGGTCAGGTATGAGCACCATAGGCCAAGAGGCCTACTTCAGCAGATGCCCATTCATGAGTGGAAGTGGGAGCGCATCACTATGGACTTCGTGGTTGGGTTGCCTCGTACTTTGCGGAAGGTTGACGCGGTTTGGGTCATTATGGATAGGTTGACCAAGTCGGCGCATTTCATTCCAGTGGCTACTACTTATACTTCTGAGAGGTTAGCCCAGATCCACATTCGGGAGATAGTCAGGTTGCACAGTGTGCCGGTGTCCATTATATCAGATCGAGGTCCTCAATTCACCTCACACTTCTGGAGAGCGTTGCGTAGTGAGTTGGGTACCCAGATAGATCTCAGCACAGCATTTCACCCACAGACTGATGGTCAGTCAGAGCGTACAGTTCAGATATCGGAGGACATGCTCAAGGCATGTGTGATTGACTTTGGGGTTCACTAGGACCACTTCTTGCCTTTCGCCGAGTTTGCTTACAATAATAGTTATCTGTCCAGCATTGAGATGGCTCCATTTGATGCCTTGTATGGCCGGTGATGTCGTTCTCCTATCAGGTGGTTTGAGCCTGGCGAGGCTAAGTTATATGGAACCGACCTGGTGAAGGATGCTTTGGAGAAAGTGAAGTTGATTCAGGAGAGGCTCCGCACAGCATATTCCAGACAGAAGAGTTACGCGGATCAGAAGGCGCGTGATGTCGCATTTATGGAGGGAGACAAGGTTCTGTTGAAAGTCTCGCCGATGAAGGGTATTATGAGGTTCGGGAAGAATGGCAAGATGAGCCCAAGGTTTATAGGTCCTTTCGAGGTACTGAGGCGAGTCATAGAGGTTGCTTATGAGCTTGCTTTACCTCCCAGTTTATCAGGAGTTCATCCGGTCTTTCATGTATCCATGCTCGGGAGGTACCACGCAGACTTCTCCCACGTGGTTGATTTCAGAACCATTCAGTTGGATGAGAAGTTGGACTACGAGGAGGAGCCAGTTGCTATTATTGGCAGGCAGGATCGCCAATTGAGATCCAAGAGAGTTTCTGTCGTAAAGGTCTAGTGGAGGGGCCAACCAGCCGAGGAGGCGACTTGGGAGTCCGAGGAGGACATTCAGAGAAGATATCCACACTTATTCATCACTTCATGTATGATTCTAGACTCGTTCGAGGACGAACATTTGTTTAAGAGATGGAGAATGTAACGACCCGACCGGTTGTTTTGCGTTATCGGACCCTGTTCCCCTAAATGAGACTTTCCGTAGTGTCTTTTATGATTTATGAACTGTGGGGACGGGTGGTTCGGGTTTTGGAAGAGTTTAGAATGGTATAGGAACACCTAGTTCCTTAAGGTTGGCTTTAAAGGCCAAGTTTGACTCTGGTCAACATTTTGAGTAAACGACCTCGGAATCAAGTTTTGACAGTTCTGGTAGCTTCGTATGATGATTTCGGACCTGGGCGTATGTTCGGAATGGGTTTTGGATGACCCGGGAGCGTTTCGGCACCCAATAGCGAAATAAGAGTTTCCTTAAGTTCGTATTGTGGTTCGGGACGTGTTTTTATGTTATTGAGGTCCGAATGGAATTCCGAGACCGAGAATTGTTCCGTTATGTCATTTATGACTTGCTTGCAAAATTTGGTGTCATTCCGAGTAGTATAGGTCGGTTCGGCTCATTGTTAACGAATTCAAGAACTTAAAGTTCTTATGTTTGATTCTAGGGGTTTTGAGGTGTGATTCTGAGTTTTAGCGTTGTTTTGGGTGTTCCGAAGGCTCGAGCAAGTCCGTAGGATGATTTGGGACTTGTTAGTACATTTGGTTTGAAGTTATGAGGGCTCAGATGAGTTCCAGGTAGGTCCCGGGATGTCTTTAGGCTTAAAACATAGCTGTTACAGGTCAGAGAAGTCAAATCTCTGAACCCACCACCGAGGTCCGCGGTCCTTTTTGTGCTGACCACGGTGGGGGCCTTCGCGGCTGCGGTCGTTTTCGTGTTGTCCGCAGTGGAGGAGCTGGACCACTGGTCCGACTTCGGAGGCCTATATCTTTTGATCTACAAGGAAATTTTGAGATGATTCAAAAACGAAAGTTGTAGCCCTGCATGTCTAGTTTCCATAAAGGTAAAGAAATAATTTGGACATCTGTAGAGAAAGTTATGGCCAAAATACTAAAGCATGTCACTGCAGTCATTTTTCTTTGTTTTCTTCACTTTTTCTTGTTTTTGCCAGCAAGGTCCGCGGTCGTTTTTGTGCGGTCCGCGGTGGGGGCTGAGAGGGGTATAAATAAGTGGGATTTTCAGTTATTTTTCATTTTTGAAATACCTAAAAACATAAGAGGCGATTTCATGATGGAATTGGGAATTTTGGGTAAAACCTAAGAATATTGAAATTTGGGGATTTAGACCTCAAATTGAGGTCGGATTCCAAAACCATTTACATATCCGGGCTCGGGGGCGAATGGGTAATCGGGTTTGGTCCGAATTTTGGGTTTGGACCGAGCGGGCCCGGGTTCGATTTTTGACCTTTTGGGGAAAACCTTAGAAAACTCACTTCCATGCATTAGAATTGATTCATTTAGCATTTATTGATATAATTAAGTAACTTGTGGCTAGTTTCGAGTCCTTGGGAGAGGAGTTTGGAGTTTTGGGCGCATTCTTGACCCAAAAAGTAGGTTCAACACGAGGTGAGTCTCCTTTCTAACCTTGTAAGAGGTAATTGTCCCCATAGGTGATTTTAAATGATTGTATGTCCTTATTTGCGGGGGCTACGCACGCACAAAGTGACGAGAGTCCGCGCGTAGCTACTATTATGCCTTGTCGGGTAGTTTAGGACTCACAAACATGCTTTATGTGTTATATATGTGATCTTGCATATGGTCTAAGTGGTCTAATATCCTTGAATCTTACATATGAAAGCCTAAGAAGTTACGATTCGAAGTTGACATTATTGGATCCTTTTGCTAGTATGTTCCTTGTTAATTTATCCGAAATTTCTTGTTAATTATGTATATGTATACGGGAACCCGAGTCGGTCGAATGATTCGCGAGCGGGGTAGACCTAATATTATGTTAATCGCGTCGCATGTTCGATTCGCGAGTGGGGCATATAGATGCATCTATGGTTCGGGTCGTTCGACCCTCGGCATTGCACATTTACTTTTCACGTCGTATCAGCCGTACGTTCACGCCCTGTCATGTGTTTATTAATTGATGAGAAGCCCTGTAGTTATATTTGTTGATTTTTATGGAAAATAAGGGAACTAAGTAACTTTTATGCTAGGGAAGGTTATAGGTAAAGGTACTACAGAAGGCTATCTGATGCTCCTGCCCTTGTTATTAGTATTATTGTTCAGTATTATTATCTCTGCCTAGCCTGTATTTATTATATATTGTTGACCCTAGTAAGTATCACGTCGACCTCTCGTCACTACTTCTTCGAGATTAGACTGGATACTCACTGGGTACATATTTGTTTATTTACTCATGCTACGCTTCTGTACTTAATTGTACAGGTTAAGAGGCTGGTACATCTGGTTATCAGGCCGGAGTTCGATCTTGAGTGGTAGTTGGACTTGACTTTATGGTGAGCTGTTTCCCTTGGCGTTCTCAGCAGCACCATGGAGTTCACTTTTGTTTATTCATGTCTACTTCTTTCAGACAGTAGGACAATTACTACATCTTTTGTATATTCTACTAGTATGCCTGTAAACTCGTGACACTAGTTCCTGGCACACACGTAGTAGGTATTTTATATTTTTGGACTGTATATGTATGTATTGGTTCAGGATCCCTTATGGCTACTTTGGTTTAAGTTGGTTAATTTATCTGTTTCCACGAAATGTTTTAACTTAAAATTTGGCAAGTGTTGGAGTGTTTTTATCAAGTAAGGGAAATTTATTAGTAAAACAAGTGTTGGCTTGCCTGACCCCGATGTTGGGCGCCATCACGACCTGAGTTAGGATTTTGGGTCGTGACAATCATGTTTCTTCGTCTTCTATTGATAGGGGAAGTTGGAAGAATGTAGTGTTGGCATCCCCATTATTAAGCCAATTAATCCTAGATTTGAGCTTCCAGAAATCCTCCTCAATTTTGAGGATGGAATCTAGCTCATTGGTTAGGTTGTTTTCTAGGTTTAACAAGTAGCTGCTGAACTGTAATTAGGAGATTTTTGGATTCCTGCAATTCTAGCTAAGATTCTTCTTTTTTATGGAATATATTGAAAAAAGTGTTTCTGCTCCACTGGGTCACAATCCTCTTAAAAGATTCTCAAAGAACAACTCTCACACTCACAAAGAATTCACATGTATGCACAAAGAACCATAAGCTTGCCCATTATGTACATCTATACTAATTAAGTATGCTCGAATAGAGTCAAATAGGACTTTAACGGGTTGTAATGTTGGATAAGGGACAGGTAGGAGAACTATATAATAGTGACCTACACTTTCCTAAGCACTTTGAAATTTTAGACTTCATCACCCATTATTTTCTACTCTTCACTTTTATTTTTCAGCCCTCTCTTCATCAATTGTTTCGCAAGTATTTCCCTCATATAGAAAATGTTTCTTTTTTTTCTAAAGCAATTTTTTTCGTTCTCTTTTTTTTTTCCATGTCACATTCTTTTCAAGATGGCCTTTTCATCACTTTATAGCTATCATTGGTCACCATTTTTCACTTAATCATCTATTTCTTCAAATTTATCAATTAATATCACAGTCTAAGCAACAATGCTCAAGGAAGCAGGTGCAAAAACTAGGGATTCAACAAAAGGATCAAAGAAAAAATACGGCTTCCAAACATAAGGCTACAGGATCAAAGGGCTAACTAGTGGTACAATATCTGAAAAGGCTAAAATTCATAAGACATATCAAAGAAAGCCTATTATCATCTTCTAAACAGAGCAACACTTTTATTTCTCTTAAATAACATGCAAGACAAGTTCTAGACTAAGATGCAAGACATGGAATATATGTAAGAAATTCTCACCCCACACGACACAAGTATAAATCAAGATGGATCAATTCTACTCTAAGACAGACATGATCATAGTGAACGACAAAATAAGAATAAGCTATATACAGAGTCACAACCCTGAGCTTAGGTGTCAGAAAGTCTGCTATTTTATTCATTACCCAAGCTGATGTTTTAACTTCAATACCTCACAAGAGGGGGGTGAATTGTGTGGTGTTCAATTTTTCGCCTACACTGATTATAGAAGGACATGGTTCTTCTATGTGTTCCTTAACCTGCTATTGCTGAAATAGTAAATGCGGAAAGTAAAGACCACAAGTATTTTACATGGAAAGCACCTGGCTCAAAAGGTGAAAAAAGCACGACCTACTTCCCAGTAAGATTTTCCCAAACTTTTCACTAAATCACTGAGCCAAAAATCGCATTTACAAAAACACTTTTGTAAACCTAGGACTAACTCATATCCCTTATAGCAAACAACCTCTAACTGTTGCGACAACATCAAGTTAAACTCTAACTTGAATACTCTGAGTACCTACTACAATTGCCTCTAGATAAAGCTGAAAGGTACAATATGAAAACACCTACTACAGTTGAACTAGAATAAAACATAGACACTTGGAACTAATTCTTCTATCTGGTTCATGTTGCATCAGGTTTGCACACTTGAATCACACACGAATTGCTTGCAAAATGCATTGCTATTTTTCTCTCAATTCCTGTTTAACTTCTGTGTTTGTGCATTGCATGTAAAGTGAGAGTATCCTACATTATATAGAGTAAGTAGATGAAGAAATAACTAGAGTTCTAATGCTACTCTTCCTTGGTGGAAGAGTTCTAGCTGATCTCAACTTCTAACTCCTTCCTTATCTTGGATAGTGTCCTCTTTGATTAAGGAGTCCATCTCCTTATCAATTATGCAACCTTTTCGATCAGGAGATATCAATTATACCAAGTTAAATTTATCTCCTTCACGTGCATCTCACATGCTCTAATATGCACACAAGGGATGGACCTTTACTTCGACCAACAAATTTCCCCTTTTTGATGATGACAAACTCTGTGCTTTTCATAAGCTTAGGCCCTATTTAAACTTAGCCCAACATCAATGCAATGTTAGAACATTTTTCACTTATCATCAAGGACCAGGTTCATTAGGTTATAAACATCACTGTTCAACGTATAAAGCACAAGCTTTTCCCCCTTTTGGCATCATTGAAAAGTTGCATAAAAATTGTGAGATACCCATATTTTAAAACTTACCCATGGCCACTGGGGCTACTTCAAATGCAATAATGGATTAATCATAATCGATCAAGCTAAGAATTTTAACCATCAAAGAAATATAAACAAACAATTAGAGCAAAAACCAGCAAATTTGATTGATACTTGATATGATTCTTCCACAAAGCATAAAAAGAAATAAAAATACTGAAAACATGAACAAACAAAAACAACCCAAACTGGGTCACTGAAGGATCTACACTTGGGTAGGAGCTTAAGGTTGGGAAGAACTAGGTGCTTGGTTTTTGGCTTTGAGAAGTTTCAACATATCTTGAAGAATGCCATCATTCTTCTACTTTTCTCTTGCTAGCTAAGTTCTGAGATCATCTCTCTCAGTCTCTACCTCTGCCAACCTTTTCTTCAGCCTCTCAATCTCAGCATCCTTAGCCCCTCTCTCCTCCACCAAGGCTCTAACCTTGCTATTCACCGGTACCTTCTTGGATGAACCAGGTTCATTAGGACTGGCATGGACTTCATAGTCACAAGCAATCAAAGTATGTTCCCCAAAGTGATCCTTTCTTGTAGCCACCTTCCACTTCTATATAGGCACCTTGAAATGTGCAAGCACAACAGTGACAATGAAGCCATAAGGAATGGCATGAGCTTTAGAGCTATTTATAACCCTATCAAGGAGCTGGATTATAAATCCAGGCCAATTAATATGCCTCCCGCTATCAAAACACTCCATCAAGACCATAGCCCAAACACTTGTCCTTTAGGAGTGGCCAAAGGGGTAAACAATAAATTGGGCTAAAACATGGTCGTAGCCCAAACACTTGTCCTTTAGGATAGTAAATCTAATTTCTAGACAACTTTATACATATCCTATAGGCTAAGGATATCGCCTTTTATATAAATATTATAAAACTTAGTGAAATAATCAAATATTGCTTTAAATAAGCATTTTTCAAACCGTCACGTCCATAGTCATGACCATATATAACCTACACTCGGGTGTGGCAACTCATGTCCCGACTTTAACTTCAAACGATAATAAAATCACATGTCGCAATCGCGGGTGAATTTCATGTGATGCGGTTGCGATGTGTCCAAAAACAACAAGTGCACTCCATCGTGACTTGTTCCAAGATAAATCCATAAATACCAAAAGTGGTTTATATACATATCCCGTAAGTTAAAAATACCCCTTTTAGATAAAAATTCCAAAAGTTAGAGAATAATTGAGTATCGCCTCAAATAGGCATTTTAAACCGTCATGACCATAGTCATGACTATATAATCTACACTCGGGTGTGGCAACTCATATCCCCGACTCTAACTCAAAACAATAATAATAATCACATATTGTAATTGCGGGTGCATTTCATGTGGCGCAGTTACAATGTGTCCAAAAACAAAACAAGTGCACGCCATCGTGACTTGTTTCAAGATAAATCCATAAATATTAAAAGCAGCTTAAAATTAAGAGGCTAAATGCACAATAGGCTAAAATGCGTAAATAATCAGATAACATAGGCCAAATATTGATAGTTAAGAGACCGTGCTAGAACCACGGAACTTGGGAATGCCTAATACCTTCTCCTGGGTTAACAGAATTCCTTACTCAGATTTCTGGTCGCAGACAACTTAAAACGGAGTCTAAAATTCCTCGGTTTGGGATTTCAACAAACGATGTCCCGGAACATCGTCAAAAATTCGATGGCGAATCTGAAAACTAAAATAAATCCCAAATCCGAATAATGTCACTTAAAGTGGAAAAACTCCCTTATTACCCTTTATTACGCCGGGGGTGAAAAAGGAGGTGTGACAGCTCTGGCGAATCCGCTAGGGATAAGAACCCAGAATCTCTGGTCAGGGTTCAAGAATTCGAGCTTATATAACTGTTATATTTTGGCTTTCGTTATCTGATTTTACGTGTTTAAACCTAATGTGTTAATTGCCGCTTTTTACCGCTTTGATATTATCTGAATTGCATATGAACTGTGCCGAAACCCTTCTTCTCTCTAAGTCTTCAAAATCATCCGGGAAGTGTGCGCTTCGTGTGACTTATTTTCTGTTAGAGTCATCCAAATTTTAGACGAGGTACAGACAAGTTGCAAAGCCGGTGAAGCTTCTGTATTCCCGGTATGCTGCCCCGACCTCGGCGCGAGCTGTCCGCTCGTGTAAGCCTTGTCTAGAACAAAACCCCAGGACATAAACCTAGTATAACACAGCCTCATGCCGGATCCCTAGTAGGAACAATTATTTGCATCACGTGCATTTGACTTAGGGGACTCAACACAGGGGTTGGGTCCGTCTAGGACAGGTGAACCCGAAATAAAAGACCATCCTGATGCCTATTACTTGTTATGTGTACAATATTTTGTTCGTTTTGTTTGTTGACCGGCTAAAGAAAAGAGAATAACATAAAAACCAAGAGAGTAGAATAGGAGATTTATCCGATTTTTGAAAAAACCCCGATATTCAAAATCATCCCGAAACTCTGTCAAAAATTTCAAAAAAATGGAGGAAAAGAAAGAAGGAAAATAGTATTTCAAAATAAAATGAGTCAGTGCATATTTTTCAAAATTGTGTCAAGATTTCCCGAACTACGCATTGTTTGATTCTCACCAGTGTGGGATACGTAGGCAACCTTCATCGGGTCCAACCCTATTTTTCAAAAACAAAATACAAAATATCGTCGTAAATAAAGTTAGGTGATGTCGTTCTTGCCTAAATAGCCAAAATGTCCCAACGGGCCGCCGGAAGGCTGTTTTGCAAGAATAGCCGCCTGTGGTCTTTTCCGAAATCTTTTGACCCAATTAGCAAACACAACCCTAAAAACTTCCTACCCAAAGTGTTGAAGGGCCGTATTTTCAAAGATGGTCCATTTTCAGTTGATTACGAAATTTTTGCAAAAATAGCACTTTTTCTTTATCATTGGTCAAAAAATAAATTATGGCTTTGCTTTTTTCTTAACCAAATCACTTAAATAAATGTGCAAGATGAGAACTGTCGAAAATATTCCCTTTAAGGATGTCGAGGAAATTCCCTTGGGTCTCCATATGTGGTGAAGAGACTTGGGGAAAGTTAGTAGAAAGTCCGCGGTAAAATCTTTGGGCGGACTCACTAGTCTTTTAAAGATTAAGCCAAGGTTGGACATCATCGAAGCTTTAATATCATTTTGGGACCCCGCTCACAATGTGTTCCATTTTTCGGACTTTGAGTTGACACCCACGCTAGAGGAAATAGCGGGGTATGCTAGCCTCAGTGAAAATTTCAGAAGCCGATATCCAGTAGCAACCAGGGCTGTGACTCCGCACAAGTTCCTAGACCTTCTGAGCATTAGTCGGGAAATCCAAGACCCGCACCTATCTGAGGGGTTCTGCACCTTTTACTTCCTATACAGTCGCTATGGAGATCCTCGGTGTTTCGAAGCTGATAACACTGGTCTGACTCACCACAAGAACCAAACTAAATGGGAATTCCGCCGAGGACTGGCTTTCGTGGTAGAATTCTTGGGTATCCTAATTTGACTAAGGAGTGACAGGCGCATAGATATTGGACTCGTGGGAGTGGCTGATTTCATGATGAAAAATCTAATGACACTCTTATACCGATGGTCTTAGCCGAAATCTACCGTGCCCTAACAGTTTGCCAGTCTGGGGGAAAATTCTTCGAAGGATGCAACCTGCTCCTATAAATCTGGATGATTGAGTACCTATGTCATCACCCGGGCTACATGAATTACAGTTTGACTGGTTTGAATTGTATTGAAGAACATGGGACTCAGGTAAAGGGCCACGAATTTCCGGAGGGCACAGAAGCCTGGTTCTTAAATTTGAGCTCATTGACTGCCGACCAAATCGAGTGGACATTCGGTTGGCTCCCTGTCAGTGAAGTCATCCATATGTCGGTCGGGGTGTGTTACCTTCTGTTGATGGGCCTTAGAATCATTCAGTCATATGCCCCACATCGGGTCTTACGACAACTAGGAAGGCAACAAGATGTCCCACATGATGAAGACCTCAGTCAGCAAGTCATTGAACTGTGCCCAAAAGCTGCATTTTCAGAGGACAGGGTCCGCCAGATCTGGCATTAGTGCAGATTTTTGGAGCCGCAGAATCGAGTAAGAGATTTGTCTAGAGGGTAAGTAGAGCCGGGCTACACTTCTTGGTACGGTAGAAGGGGCAGAGAGCATCAAGAGCAAGAACGACCAGCAAAAAGACCCCACATGCAACAATTCACTGAGCAAACGCAAGAGCACTAGGGTTGGATAGAAAAAGAGAATAACTACCGAGCTACCATAAGAAAGTTGGAATCCCAAATCAGGGAAATCAAATTTGACAACACTCTACAAGCCGCCACAGCTGAAGGGGAGAGAAACAGGCTGACCAAAGAAAACGAAGCTCTCCAGGCCCAGAACCAGAAATTGAAAGTGGCTGTTGAGAACCCTAAGAGAAGCAGAACTGATGAAAGACTTATCAACAGTCTGAGGCAGAAATTATGCAACTATGATGATGATCTGGATAAAGCTAAAGAGGAATTAACCAGAGTTCGGGCAAGATTGACAAAAAGTGCAGAGGAAAGAGCAGAGTTTGAGCAAAAGTTGAAAAGAAAACATGACCAAGAAGTCACAAGCTTAAAAGAAAAGATGGCTACCCTCGAGAATGAAATGGCCAAACAAGCGAAAAGGTTTAAAGTGGATAGGGAACAGTGCTATAACATGATGTCTCAGTTGGAGCAAGAGTTGCAACAATGGACTGAACAGAGTCATAAAGACGCCTAGGTTTTAGAGGCAAGATCTCAACAGATCGGGCGTTTACTCCAGGAAAAGGGTGTCATCAGGCAGAGGGTTAGAGAAATCGCTGATTATATTGTCACAAAGTGCCAAGAGTGTGAAGATATGACCCGGACCACTTTCTTCGCAGTGGTAATGATTTTCGTGCACAAGATGATGGATGACCTGTACCGCCTCCAGCAAGACATGGCACGCAGGACCGTGGCGAGACCGAATGATGTCACACGGGCCCCTGGAACAATGGAAGCACTTATGTATTCTTGATGTCCTTTTCGAGTCTGTATTTCATTTGCCTGTTGCAGTCTTGTTTGAGTCTACTATAATTTTTAAATTTCCAAGAAAGTATGTCAAAGTCGTTTGTAGTTTTAAAATTCCAAAAAATATGTTGAAGTCTTTGTAATGAATGAGATTGGAAGTTTTTATCTAATGAATGAAAATTTTGAAAATCAGAATGTTTATTTCCTTTGCATTTATTCCTTGAACTACGTGATGATCTGATTCACGCGACGTCGTGATACGTAGGCAATCCACATAGGATTCGATCATAACCTTAAAAAAGAAATTAATTCGGGAAAGAGAAAAAGGAAATTGAGTGAGGAGTAAAAGAGCAGAGAAGAAAAGAAATAAAAGAGTGACAAAAATAATCGAGAAAAACAAAGGGCAAGAATAAAATAAAAAGAAGAAAGAGAAAGTTCAAATTTGAGAAATGAAGCCGGGATGAAACACACAACCGATGCAAAACATGTAGGAAGTTTTTAACTGCATAGGTGCATTTAATACCCCCAACGCGCGATTCCCTATGTGATAAATTCCTCAATCTAACGTTTTTGTGGTTCACTCTTAAAGGTGTGTTTTTAGGTTATTGGTTTTGCGGTAATCTGGCTTCACACCCGTACTTCACCAGATCAAAAGGGAGCGTCGAAATGACATCTGAAAGTCACTTGACTATCATTAAATCCTCTGAGGATGACCCAAGCTTGGTCATCCCAACATCTGAAAAAGCCGCAGCTGAAGAAAACAGAATTCTGCGTTGCCGCATGCTGGAAATGTGGGACGCCTGGTCCAATGGTAGAGTACCATCCCGGGTTTCCCCGAGTTAATTCCCAGAACAGGAGGGATCTCCAACATCCCTATAAGTTACCTGGCTACCCCATTTGGATACCCATCTATGTCGTCTCACTTCGTCGGAAGGCCTTCTAACGTTCGCCCCAAGCACTATTTTCCGGTGTGTCTTCCAGCATCTTCACCGCACCGCCGATCTCTGCAACGGCACCACCAACAGTCTCTGGGCCAAGCTTTGAGCCACCGGCTTTTACATCCCAAGCACCGTCGTTCCATCTGGACACAACTCATGTTACCTCCAGCTCATACCCTCAACAACCGTGGTACGAATTTACCGTGGGGCAGGACAAAGACGTAAAGAACCCCGGGCAAGAATAAATGGCTCGAAATGAAAATTATTGAGCAAAGCCTCAAAATATACAGGGACTAAGTGGGCAGAAAAGTGTCTCCTATGCAGAATTATGCATGTTCCCGCACGTTCACCTCCCTTTCGGGTTTAAAACCCCCAAGTTCTAGAAATACGACAGACACGGGGACCCATAGCTCATCTAAAAGGATACTGCAACCAACTCAGAGGAGCAGGCAGAAAGGAAGAGCTTCTAATGGCATACTTCGGAGAAAGCTTGGCCTGGATTGCATTTGAGTGGTACATGGACCAAGATATATCCCACTGGCATATATGGGACGACCTGGCCTGGGACTTTGTCCGACAATTTCAATACAATGTGGACATCGCTCCCGACAGGAATTCTCTGTCCAATCTCAAGAAAAAGTCTTCAAAAAACTTCAGAGAATACGCTATTAAGTGGCGTGAGCAAGCAACCAGAGTCAAGCCTTTGATGGACGAGACTGAGATGGTCAGTGTCTTTTTACAAGCCCATGAGGCTGACTACTTCCAAAATATTATGTCCGCCATGGGCAAGCCATTTGCGGAAGCAATAAAAATCGGAGAGATGGTCGAAAATGGTCTGAAGACCGATCGCATTCTAAGCCAATCCACCATAAGAGCAACTTCCCAGGAGATCCAGAGTGGGTCAGGGAGTGCAGCTAATAGAAAGAAGAAAGAGAAATCTGCAATAATGGCCTCCAGTGTAAGTAATTCCCGACAGCCCCGAGGCTACTTCTCTGATGCACCACGACATTACTATCCCCACCAGGATGCAGCATATGCCGTGATGCCTCAACCCTATCCGATAATGAATGCTCAGTCATATGTCCGGCCCCAACAACACTACAATCAAAACCGAGCTCCACCACCCAGAAACAATCCTCCTCGCCAAGCTCTATATAATCCTCGCCCCCACCGAATAATCCCCGGGAGCCACCCAGGAGAACCAACTTTACACCAATTGGAGAATCATACTCCAGTCTTTTCCTGAAGCTGGTCCAAATGGGTGTTCTACAGCCTGTACCCCAAAACAGGAAAAACCCAGAGTCCCCCTCGTACCGGCCAGGTACCCGATGTGCTTACCACTTAGGGTATGAGGGACATGATACCGAAGATTGCTGGACCCTCAAGCGAGCGATTGAGAGCCTCATAGAACAAAAGAAGGTTGTGCTAAGGGATAAAGAAGCTCCCAACGTGACCAATAATCCATTGCTTGCCCACAATAACCGGCCGATTATTGGCATGATTTGCGAAGACCGAGATTTTGATCCGACCTTAAAAGCTATCATCGCTATTGCGGACGTGGAGAAAAAGCCCAAAGCGGCCCCCAAGCCAGTTAAAGAGATAAGGAAAAGCAACCCCGTCCCTCAGGCCACGGGAAAGTTTGAAACCAAAACAAAGACAGGGCTTTCCAAAGATGCTAGTCTTTATGTCCCCAGGGCACCCAGGAAGGAACAGTTCGTGTTAAGCCCTCCCAGGAGATTGCAATACAACAAAGCAATGTTGAACGTCCCGAAAATGTACGTACCAAAGGGGACGTATGTGGCATGGGGGCCAATAATTTCACCACGGCTGAATGAGCCCGTGGTTATTAGCCGCGCGTCAAAGACTCCCATAAAGGATACCACTACCGTCCCCTGGAACTACAACAAGAAGATAGTGACGTACAAGGGAAAATAGATCATGGGGGAAGCAATTGAAGCAAACTCATCCGAAAGATACCTCAACCCGAAAGATCTAAACAAGAACAAACAAAAACGCTTTCCGCCTAAAAAACCGGTCAGCGCTGAGGAGGCAAAGGAATTCTTTAGAAATATGAAAACCTCTGAATATGCTATGATTGAACAGCTCAGAGAATCTCCCACTCAAGTCTCACTTCTATCTTTGCTGATAAGCTCGAGTGCACATCAGAAAGTTTTGATCAAAACGCTTAATGAGGCGTATGTTCCAGCTGAAACTACAGTCGAACAAATGGAAAGAATGGCGGAATGATTCTTCTAGGTAAACCGCATCTCATTCAGCAAAAATGACTTACCCACAGAAGGGGATGGTCGCAATAAGGCCCTTCAGCTAACCGTCAAATGTGAAGGGTACTATGTAAAAAGGGTCATGGTGGACGGGGGATATGGGGTCGACATTTGTACTCTCTCAACCCTAAAAAGAATGGAGATTGGGACTGAGAGAATCATGCCCAACAATGTGTGTGTCCGTGCATTCGATGGCATCAAGAGAGACACAATCGGAGAAATGGACTTGGTCTTGACAATTAGCCCCATAGACTTTGAAATAACATTCCAGGTTTTGGACATGGATATATCTTATAATTATCTCCTGGGGAGGCCATGGATCCATGCCGCAGGAGATGTACCCTCGACCTGCACCAGATGGTTAAATTCGAGCATGAAGACTAGGAGATTGTGGTTCACGGGGAAGACGAGCAGTCTATTTATAAGGATCCATCAGTCCCCTGCCTGGAAGCAAGAGAAGGTAGCGAGCATATCGTCTACCAGGCTTTTGAGATTGTGGTTGCGGACCAGTGTGAGGAGGGAACCCTTTTCCCTCAGCCCGTCTTATCAAATGCATCCATCATGGTCGCTAGCGATATGATAACATGGGTACAAACCCAGAAAACGGCTCGGGGTGCCCTTGCAAGGCATCAAAGAACCTATCACCTTGCCTACCAGTGAAAAGTTCTTCGGCATTGGGTTTCAAGCCACCCCTGATGATGAAAAATGGGTTGATCAGCATAAGAAGGATGATTGGGTGTTGCCTCAGCCAATCCCACACATCACTGAATCATTTGTCGAGCCGAAATACATAGAAGAAGAAGAGGAAACTTTCATGGCCGAGGAAATCGAAGAGATTTGTGGGGAAATGAGGCAGATATTGCATGAAACTCATACGGTCCAATTAGGAGAAGGCTCCAACACTGCTGAAGTGCAATATATGGGGTCGATGCCAAACTCCAAAATTGGAAGGCTACTCCATTCCCCGTCAGGCGGAAGTCCCGGTAGTCCAACCTTGCCGTCCTTTCTGCACCTCGAGTTATTTTAGGGTGTAACTCGAGTGTTTTTAGTTTATTGCCTTTTCAAATTCTGATGTAAGCCCTCCTATGTTCAAAAATTCAATGAAATGAAATTAATATTTCATAGTCTTTGAACCTCTCTCTTTATTCTTCCTAATTTCTGTTATTTTCTCTTATTTTTTCTTTTCAGTTCTAATAATGCGGATTTTAATAACATGACATTCCTGCAGACTTCACGCCCATATTTTGATACGCTGTCTAACCAAGAAATAATGAATCAAGAACCAGAATATGATGAAGAAGAGGCTTTTAGGGAAATAAATCGAGAATTGGAACAATTCGAGAATAAGCCTAAGCCAAACTTAAATGAAACAGAACCGGTTAACTTGGGTAATTCAGAAGAGGTCCGAGAAACCATGAAAAGTATCCATAATGATGAAAGAACTAGGGACACTTTTATCCAACTTCTATTCGAATTCAAAGACGTGTTTGCCTGGTCTTATGATGACATGCCCGGACTGAGTGTTGACTTGGTGGTGCACAAGTTACCGACCTACCCCGGTTATCCACCCGTCCAACAAAAGCAGAGAAAATTTAAAACAGACATGAGTGACAAGATCAAAAAAGAGGTCACTAAACAATAAACTGCTGGAGTAATTCGAGTGGTCCAATACACCACCTAGCTGGTCAATGTGGTCCCAGTACCTAAGAAAGACGGGAAAGTCAGAGTGTGTGTCGACTACCGAGATTTGAATAAAGCAAGTCCCAAAGACAACTTTCCACTACCAAACATCCATATCCTGGTTGACAATTGTGCTAACCACGAGGTACAGTATTTCGTTGATTGTTACGCTGGGTATCACCAGGTTTTGATGGATGAAGAAGATGCAGAAAAGACGGCCTTCACCATACCTTGGGGCACCTACTGCTACCGGGTCATGTCGTTCGGTCTAAAGAATGCCGGGGCAACCTATATGAGGGCCATGACCGCCATTTTCCACAACATGATGCATCAGGAGATTGAGGTGTACGTGGATGATGTGATTATTAAATCCAGGACGCAAGACGACCATGTGAAACATTTGAAAAAATTCTTTGAACGTTTGCGTAAATATGATTTGAAATTAAATCCGGCCAAGTGTGCCTTCGGAGTTCCATCTGGGAAGTTGCTAAGCTTTATAGTCAGTCGACGGGGCATCGAGCTGGACCCTACGAAGATAAAATCTATTCGGGATTTGCCACCTCTGAGAACCAAGAAAGAGGTCATGAGTTTGCTGGGTAGGTTGAATTACATCAGCAGGTTCATCGCTCAGTTGACATCCATATGTGAGTCTATGTTCAAGCTATTGAAGAAAGATGCAACAATTAAATGGACGTACGAATGCCAAGAAGCTTTCGACAAGATCAAAGAATATATGTCGAATCCGCCAGTGTTAGTCCCACCGGAACCAGGAAGACCTTTGTTCTTATACTTGACGGTGTTGGAAAATTCCTTCGGGTGTGTTCTCGGGCAGCATGACACAACCAGGAAAAAGGAACATGCCATATACTACTTGAGCAATAAATTCACAAGCAACGCAACAAAGTATATGTTGCTGGAAAGAACTTGCTGCGCTTTAACTTGGGTTGCTCAGAAGCTCCGACATTATTTGTTAGCTTATACCACCTATCTCATCTCTAGGATGGATCCTTTGAATTATATATTCCAAAATCCAATGCCCACCGGAAGGTTAGCAAAGTGGTAAATCTAGCTCACCGAGTTCGACATAGTCTATGTCACCCGCACGACGATGAAAGCTCAAGCCTTGGCAGATCACCTGGCTGAAAATCCTATCGATGACGACTATCAACCTCTAAGTACTTACTTCCCGGACGAGGAGGTAAACTCAGTCGAGGTAATTCCCGAAAACACCAACACTTGGAAAATGTTCTTTGATGGAGCCGTAAATGCAAAAGGTGTTGGGATTGGGGCAATATTGATTACTCCCACAAAGCAACACTAACCAGCCACCGCCCGACTTCGGTTCTTCTGTACAAACAACACTGCTGAATATGAAGCCTGCATAATGGTCATGAATATGGAAATTGACATGGATGTGGAGGAATTATTGATCATGGGAGATTCCGACTTGATTATCAAGTAAGCTCAGCGAGAATGGGAAACTAAGGATGTTAAACTCCTTCAATATAGACAACATGTGGAGGATCTTAGCAAGCGGTTCAAAGCTGTCGAGTTCAGTATATTCCTCGATGCCCCAATGAGTTAGCTGATTGTAATGACCCAATCGGTCGTTTTGCATATTAGGATCCCGTTCCCTTAGATGAAACCTTCCTTAGAGGCTATTCATGCTTTATGACTTGCGGGAGCGGGTGGTTCGAGATTTGGGAATGATTTGAGTGGTTTAGGAACACTTGGTTCCTTAAGGTTGGCCTATTTGGCCAAGTTTGACTTCGGTCAACATTTTGAGCAAACGACCTCGGAATTGAGTTCTGACAGCTTCAGTAGCTCCGAATGATGATTTCGGAATTGGGCGTATCTTCGGCTCGGGTTTTCGATGACCGGAGAGCATTTCGGCGCCCAAAATGGAAATCAGGATTTCCTTATGTTTGAAATTTGGGTTGGGACGTGATTTTATGCTATCGAGGTCCGAACGGAATTATGGGATCGGGAATAGTTTCGTATAGTCATTTATGACTTGTCTGCAAAATTTGAAGTCATTCTGAGTTGTATAGTTCAGTTCGGCGTATCGTCATAGGAATTCTAGAACTTGGAAGTCTTAAGTTATGAATTCAGGGGTTTTGGGATGTGATTTTGAGTTTTAGCGATGTTTTGAGTGTTCCGAGAGCTCGAGCAAGTTCGTTTTATGATTTAGGACTTGTTGGTATATATGGACGGGGGCTCGGGTGGGCCCAGGTGCCTCCCAGACACCACACGAGGCCAAAAACAAGCCAAAACAACTGCTGGTGCACTGTGCTGGTGTGACCGCAGGTGCGGTTGCCCAGCTGCAGGTGCGGGACTGCTCCTGCGGTCCCAGCCTCGCAGGTGCAAAAACCCAGGGGTCCCCCTTCTTCCGCAAGAGCGGGTCCGCCGGTGCGGAAACCCCTCCGCAGGTGCGACCCCAGCCCCCTTTGTCCAATTTCCGCAGGTGCGAGCCCCAGGCCGCAGGCGCGGGATCGCAGGTGCGGAATTCGCTGTAGCCAGTAGCATATAAGTGCCAAACTTGGGTTCTTCTTCATTTTTCACATTCAAAACTCCATTAAAGGGCTTATAAGCTTGGGAAAAACCTGTCCGCGATCAGTTCCAGTAGAGGTAAGTAATTCCACTTCATTTTCTAGTTTAATTCACGAATTTGCCAAGGGAATTAGCTGCAAATTATAGGAAAATTCGGGTTTAGGGTAGTAAATTGGGACTTTTGAGAATTTGGTGAATTATCCAATTTTGTTAAGAATTCATGTATAAATCACATAATCATGATCCTTAGGCTTCGGGTAATGGGTTCCTTCAAGAATGCTAAATTTTGGAATTTCTTGTTAATTCTCCTTCTTTGGACTGAAATTGATTCAATTATACCATGTTCGGCTAGTTGTGAGCCGTCGAGAGTAGATTTCGGAGATTCGGGCGCATCCTTGATCCGAGGGGTGATATTGTCACGAGGTGAGTCTCCTTTGTAACCTTGTAAGAGGGAAATTGTCCCCTTAGGTGTTCTATGTGTTGTATGTTTGTACTTGGAGGCTTTGTGCATACCCTGTGACGAGAGTCCGTACGTAGAGACTACTATTGTTATGTCCGGGTAGTGTAGGACCATAGCATGCCATGTATTCTGCCTTAAATTGAAGTATATGCTTAAATTCATGCTTGATATACTACTGTCTCCCTGAGCTTTCATTTACTTAATAATTGGGAAGGATTGTGATGAATTGAACTTTACATTTGTGTGTGCATGATAGCCGCCTCGTAATTTACATTCCGCGAGCGGCATATGTTTCCTTCACTCTTACAGGAGCGGGTCGTGCGCCACGGCGGATTTATAGTGCACTTACGGTACGGGCCGGTCGATCCCCGGCAGTGCATAGGGATTTATTTGAGAATGCACTTATGGTACGGGCCGGTCGATCCCCGGCAGTGCATGGACGAAGTTACATTATGATACGGTGTGATCACATTGATAGACGCACTCACAGTACGGGCCGGTCGATCCCCGACAGTGCGTAGTTGGACTCTTGGTAAGCATGCACTCATGGTACAGACCGGTCGATCCCCGGCAGTGCATAACTCTTCTTGATATGATTACATTATAAGCATGCACTCATGGTACGGGCCGGTCGATCCCCGGCAGTGCATAGCTATTCTTCCTCCTAACTCTAGCCGGTTGCTTTACACTTATGTGCGCATGACTGTTTGGTGCCGAATTCCTAATTTATGACGTGACATGTGGATGGGAAAAGAGATAGGGAAGTTGATACTGCTTTCGATATTTATTTGGAAACTCTGTATTCTCTTTACAATTGGGGTGCATTGTTTACAAGTCTTCTGTTTTCCTTACATTCTGCTTTACATTATTACTGTTGGACCTTAGTGAGTATTGAGTCGACCTCTCGTCACTACTTCTTCGAGATTAGACGGGATACTCACTGGGTACATATTTATATATGTACTCATGCTGCACTTTCTTTTCTTCTGTAGTTGACTGTACATGTCCGGAGGCTGGTATTTCGGATTATCAGGTCAGGGCTAGGTATTGACTGACTGACTATACTTCACGGTGAGCTGCTCTTCTCGGCGACTTCCTAGCAGCACCCTAGAATTTTCTTTTGTCATATTCTCTGTCTATTTCATTCAAACTGAGACTCTGTATATATTTTAGTCATTGTATATTCAGTAGTTTCCCGTGACACTCGTGACACTAGTTCCTGGAACACACATAGTGTATATTTTGGGTTGTTGGCTGTACACATGTTATGCGACATGCCTATTGGTGGATTTTCCGCACTTGTAGTTTTATTTCACATCACCCGCCATTTTATGTTTATATTTCTTTAAAATTGGTTAAAAGATGAAATTTGCGTAACTGGGAATGGTAACACTTAGTGTTTCTATATTGGCTGGCCTAACCTCGTTGTTGGGAGCCATCGCGACCTGAATCCAGATTTGGGTCGTGTCAACTTGGTATCAGAGCCTTAGGTTCACGTAATCTCACGAGTCATGGGCAGACCCAGTAGAGTCTTGCGGATTGGTACGAAAACTTCTGTACTTATCTTTAGGAGGCTATAGGGTGTTAGGAAACTCTTTATTGATTCATATCCTATCGTGCAACTAATGATGTACTCAATTTGATCTTCTACTCTCTCACAGATGGTGAGGACGCATGCTTCACATGTTTCTGATCTAGGGGAGGCTGCTACCCCCGCCGCTCGAGGCCGTGGTAGGGGTGAGGGTGTCCCAGAGCTGTACCGGTTACACCGATTGAGGATCTATATATTGAGGAGCAGGATGGGCTGCCTCCAGTAGCTCCAGCACCAGCTGATTTTATGACGGTGCCGGGCTTCCAGGAGGTCATGGGCCGTATGTTGAGATTTATGGATACCATGTCGCAAGTGGGTATACTTCCATCGGATCCTGCTACTTCTCAGGTAGAAGGGGGAGTACGGACCCCTACCGCTCAGGCTACGGGACCGGCAACGGTAGCACATCGTACTCCAGACACACAACCCGTGATTGGGGTTCAGCCTGGGGTGGCAGTACCTGAGCCTAGGCCAGTTGCAGAGGGGGACCAGCAGAAGATGCTTGATAGATGGACCCGACTTCGCCCGCCGACCTTCGGGGGTGAGCGGGTTGAGGATGCGCAGGATTTTATTGACCGGTGCAGGGACAAACTGCACAATATGAGGATATTAGAGTCACATGGGGTAGACTTCACCACATTTCAGCTTGAGGGTAGAGCTCGCCGTTGGTGGCAGTCATATGTTCTTAGTAGGCCAGCGGATTCTCCTCCTGTCACTTGGGGTCAGTTCACTCAGCTATTCTTGGATAGGTACATTTCGCCGTCTGAGAGGGAGGAGCTTTGGGGCCTGTTTGAGAGGTTGGAGCAGGGACAGATGTCTGTGACGGATTATGAGGCGAGGTTTTCAGAGCTATCTCGCCATGCTCTCATGATATTGCCCACTGATGCAGAGAGAGTCCGACGGTTCGTGGCAGGCTTACATCCAGGCATCAGGACCTCCATGGCCAGAGAGGTTGAGATGGGTACCCCCTACCAGCTTGTAGTCGAGATAGCTTGACGGATTAAGGGTTACCGTGTGAGGAGTAGGGAGCAGGGTCAGCAGGACAAGAGGGCCAGGTTTGCAGGTGACTTCAGGGGTGCTCCAGCTAGGGGCAGGGGTCAGTTCGGAGGTAGTCAGTTCAACAAGCCTTCCTATTCAGCACCTCCACTACCTCCTAGGGTTGTTCCAGCCAGGCCTCAGTTTAGTGCCATCCTAGAGCGCTCTTATCATCCTCCAGCTATCCAAAGTGCACCCAGCGGTTACTCCAGCCGTCAGAGATCCTCCGATTCCTATTTCAGTGCCATGCTAGATGATTCTTACCGCCCTTCGGCTATTCAGGGTTCTTCTTCAAGACAGCAGGCTACGACGCCTAGAGGTTATTTCGAGTGTGGGGAGCTGGGCCACATGATCAGGCAGTGTCCCAGGTATCGGGGCAAGGCCGTGTAGAAGAGTCACTAGCCTATGATTTTAGCACCTGCAACACGACCACCTAGGGGTATGGGTCAGGTTGGCAGGGGCCGTCCTAGAGGAGGAGGTGAGTCAGGAGGAGGTCAGTTAGCTCCAGCTCGTTCTGGGGGAGCTCAGTCATCGGGTGCTTCAGCAAGATTCTATGCAATTCTGGCCAGATCAGACGTAGTGGACTCAGACGCCGTGATTACAGGTATCATCTCAGTCTGTGGTAGAGAGGCTTCAGTGCTATTCGATCCAGGATCCACCTATTCATATGTTTCACATTATTTGCTCATTTCCTGGATGTTCCTCGCGAGTCTTTGGGTTCTCCCTTGTATGTGTCCACTCCTGTGGGCGACTCCGTAGTGGTAGACCAGGTCTACCGATCTTGTGTGATTGCTTTCTGTGGGCTTGAGACCAGAGCCGACCTGTTATTGCTTGATACGATTGATTTCGAGGTTATTTTGGGCATGGATTGGCTATCTCCTTATCATGCTGTATTGGATTTCCATGCCAAGACAGTCACATTAGCCATGCCTGAGTCGCTGAGGTTAGAGTGGAGGGGTTCTTCAGTTAGTGCCTTCAACCGGGTAATTTCCTTCATGAAAGCTCGGCATATGGTCGAGAAGGGGTGTTTAGCCTACTTTGCTTATGTGCGGGACACCACCGCCTAGTTTCCTACCATCGATTCAGTGTCTGTCGTTTGAGAGTTTCCGGATGTGTTTCCTTCAGACCTTCCAGGCATGCCTCCAGATCGAGATATAGATTTCTGCATTGATTTGGCTCCAGATACTCAGCCTATTTCTATTCCCCCGTATCGTATGGCACCTAAGGAGCTAAAAGAGTTGAAGGAGCAGTTTGAGGAGTTGTTGGCCAAGGGGTTTATCAGGCCGAGTGTGTCGCCGTGGGGTGCTCCAGTCTTATTTGTAAAGAAGAAGGATGGGTCCATGCAGATGTGCATTGATTACCGCCAGCTGAATAAAGTGACCATCAAGAACAAGTATCCCCTTCCGCGCATTGATGATTTGTTTGACCAGTTGCAGGGGGCTCGAGTGTTTTCTAAGATAGATCTGAGATCAGGTTATCACCAGCTGAAGATTCGGGCTTCTGAGGTTCTGAAGACTGCTTTTCGCACCAGATATGGCCATTATGAGTTTCTAGTGATGTCCTTTGGCTTAACTAATGCTGAAGTAACATTTATGGACTTGATGAATATGGTATTCAAGCCGTATATCGACTCCTTCGTTATTGTTTTCATTGATGATATATTGATCTACTCACGGAGCTTGTTGATCACGAGCAGCATTTGAGAGTTGTGCTTCAGACCTTGCGAGAACAGAGGCTATATGCTAAGTTCTCCAAGTGTGAGTTCTGGTTGGAGTCTGTGGCATTTTTGGGGCACATGGTGTCTGGAGAGGGTATCAAGGTTGATCCGCAGAATATTGAGGCAGTTCAAAGTTGGCCACGTCCCACTTCAGCTTCAGAGATCAGAAGTTTTCTGGGTTTAGCAGGTTATTACCATCGATTCGTGGAGGGACTTTCTTCTATTTCCACTCCATTGACTAGATTGACTTAGAAGAATGCCCCGTTTTGATGGTTCGATGATTGTGAGGCGAGCTTTCAGAAGCTCAAGTCAGCATTGACGTCAGCACCAGTTCTTTC
>ML291766.1:6236-43736 GCA_005239495.1 Nicotiana undulata
ATAATATATATATATATATATTTGGAGAAAGTATATTTCAACGAAATTTTCTATCTGAAATGATTACTTTCAAATCTTCCAATATAAACTTACGGGTGAAGGTTCACACTCGAAGTATTTTCCAAAAAAACACTTGGGGTTGTTGGCTAATGCCTGACGTGAAAACTGTCGCAGTGCTGAATTATTACTTGTTCTTGCTGTATTGTGCTTTCCGGTTTCTATCCTGTCTGTGCATTATTATGTTGTTCCGTTGCTGTTTGTTGTATTTTCTTCCGCATTGTAGGTGTTCTGTTATTTACTATATTTTGTAGTCATGGGTTAGAGGTCATACTCTGTCATTTCCGTATTTATGTATGTGTAACTTATTAGACCAGTGGTGTCTTGACTAGTCCTCGTCCCTACTTCACCGAGGTTAGTCTTGATACTTACTGGGCACTGCTATGGTGTGCTTATACTACACTCCTGCACATTGTTTTGTGCAAATCCAGGTATTGATTATTAGTAGCTGTGTGGATCATTGCCGATGAGACTCAAGGTAAACATGCTGCCTTGTTCGCAGGCTTCGGAGTCACCTTGCTACTTTTATTCAACTATTCTTACTTAATTCTATATTAGTAGTTGTAGTAAATTCTGTATAGCTTATGACTTGTATTACCGGTTTTGGAAAAAATTGTAAATTCTGTCAAGATTTCTATATTGAGATTGTTAGATTCCCTTTATTATTGTTGTTATTCAGTAAATGTTAGGCTTACCTAATCCGTAAGACTAGGTGCCCTCATGATACCCAACGGAGGAAAATTTGGGTCGTGACATTGAGAGAGAGAGAGGGGGCGACGCTTCTCGACTAGAGAGAGGTGCCCCGAGAGACGAGCTTGGGGCGATCGACATTACCGGGCCCCCCTAAATTTCAGACGCCATGATTTGCGAAGCCAGCTTTTTAGAGAGTTGTTCTTACGAGGGGCCTCAGGGGGCGACTGATATCCATCACTTCCTGGATAGATTAGAGTCCACTGCTTCGGAATATGTCACCGGTTTTGGTGACTTGTCGGTGCCAAGGAAGGTGCCGTCATCGGATGCCACTAGGTCTTAATCGAGCCCAAAACTGGTGGATCAATTCCCGGCCCCAAGTGTTAACCCCGACCACACGCGGTCGATAAATTTCTCTATCCCGGAGGATGCTCGAGTTTTCTCTGCCCTTGTGGGGGTTGCTAGCTACCTCAGATTCTTGGTGACGCAAGAAGACCAGGACGCGAAGGATGTGGTGGAAGCACCCTGCCTATTCAATGAAGCCCAACATGCTTTGAATCGGGTAACTTCAAGTGTTACTTCATTTACTTGTTTTAAATTTGAAGTTGTAAATAATCCTAACACCTTTCTTCATGCTTGCAGGCCTCGGTATTGCACCATGAAGCTTTCCTCGAAGCCGGGAGGAGTTAACCCAGCATGAGGTTGAGGTTGGGAGCTCACCGAGAAGAGAGATACTTACAAGCTTCTTAGTGAGAAGCTTCAGGTCGAGCTAGAAGAGGCTCAGAAGGAGCATGTTGGTTTGGTCGAACAAGTAATACGAATATTCGATCTTAGCGATGATGATTCAGACACTTTGGCTAACGACTCGAAACTATAGGATCAAAAGATAATTGACCAGATCAGGCAGCTTCAAGTAGAGGTGGACGCGATGAAGGCCGAGGCCGAAGAATGGAAGAAAAATATGGATCGTCTGGTCTCGAAAAAAGAAATTGCCCGAGCACAGTTGGCTTCTGCCGAGATTCAGCTACGGGATGCAAAGTAGAAATACTCGGTACAGGCCAAGAGGATCGGGGAGCTCCAATCTGAGCTTAACTCGGCTATTTCTGGCCAAGAGAGCCTGGCTAAGGAGCTCGAGGCGGCAAAATCGGAGGTGCCTGTTGCCAACACCAAGGCTGATGCTAGGGTGGCCCAATTCAAGGTTTACATCGAGGCCATTCAGGCACAGGACAAAATCATGGTGGATCTTGCAAGGTGGGAATCTCGTAGGGAAGTGTTGAATCAAGAAGCTGAATGGTTTTGAAGAATGACAAATGTCCTCAGAGTTGAACTAGGTCCATCATGGAATACATAGACATGCGACTGAATGGCACAAGAAGAGTTCACACACATGAGATAAACACCATCACTGAATTAAGGGGATATCTCCTGATCGAAAAGATTGCAAATTGATAGGGAGATATACTTCGTATTCAGGAAGGACAGAATCAAGATAGAGGAGGATCTAGGAAGTTGAGATCAACTCAAACTCTTCCACCAAGGAAGAGTTGCATCAGAATTCTACTTCAACGTCTCAACTACTGATCCTATATATTGTCAAAGTGTTCCTGCTGAACGGTGCGCACAAACATAGAAGAGAAACAAGAATTGAGAGAAAAATTACCAAAGCAATTTTGCAAGCAGTTCGTGTGAAGAATTCCTGTGCGACTCAAAAGCTACTTAAACCAGCTCGAAGAACCAGTTCCATCTGTTATCTTTTGAGTCTAATTGTTTGTAGTAAGTGATTACAAATTGTATCTTTCAGCTTTATCTAGAAGCAATTGTAATAGGTACACAGTATTCAAGTTGGAGTTAACTTGAAGCTTGTCGCAATTAGCTAGAGGCTAGTTTTCCATAAGGGGATTAGAGTTAGTCCTTAGGTTTACAAAAGAGTTTATTTTGTAAATGTTGTTTGGATCATTGACTTAGTGAAGAGTTTGGGAAAATCCTACTAGGAAGCAGGTCGTGGTTTTTCACCTTTTGAGCCAGGTGTTTTCCACGTAAAATTGTTGTGTTCTTTTATTTCTGCAATTATTATTCCGCAAACTGTAGAAGTTGGAACACCTAGAAGAACCTGGTTCTTCTATAACGACGGCACTCAAAAACTGGACGCCACACAAATCACCCCCCTCTTGTGTGGTATTGACGTATAAAAAATCAATTGGTATCAGAGAAGGTTATCCTTGAAGAAGTTAACACCTTAGGAAAAGATAAAAATGAGTGCACCACCTGGGAACTGGGAAGGACAATCAACTGCTAGGCCACCACTCTTCAATGGGCAGTACTACTCCTGGTGGAAGAACAGGATGAAGGATCACTTAATTGGGGAAGACTATGAACTATGGGGCATAATCACTGATGGTCCTTTGGCTACTATGAAAAAGACCGCTGAAGGAGTAGACGAGCCAAAGACAAGAGCTGATTGCACTGCTGAAGACTTAAGAAAATGGGAGAAGAATGCTAAAGCCAAAAAGTGGCTAGTGTGTGGACTTGGTCCAGATGAGTATAGTAGAATTCAAAGCTGCACCACTGCCAATGAAATTTGGGATACCTTGCAAGTGGCTCATGAAGGAACACCTCAAGTGAAATGGTCAATAGGAACTCTACCATACTCCCAATATGAAAACTTCACTATGAAGGAAGGAGAGACAATCCAAGAGATGTATACAAGGTTCACAACACTGACAAATGAACTCAAGTCTCTTGGAAGGGTCATTCTTGAAGAAGATAGGGTTTAGAAAATCTTGACTAGGGTTTTGCCAATTTCTTGGGAAAGAAAGATCACAGCTATCCAGGAATCCAAGAACATGGCAACCCTCAGGTTGGATGAGCTAATTGGAAATCTCACTGCCTATGAACTCAGAAGGCAGACAATGAAAATGGATGCTCCTAAGAAGGAAAGAAGTCTGGCACTAAGAATCCCTGAGGGAGAAGATCTGGAGGAAGATGAGATGGCCATGATCACCAAGGAATTCATAAACTACCTCATAAGAAAAAAAGGTATCTCAAGAGGTGGAAACTACAACAAAGCAAAAGCTCCAGAAAAGCCAACCAACGAGGGATGCTACAAATGTGGAAAAACTGACCATCACATCAAGAACTGTCCTCAGTGGGAAGTGGAATGGAAAAGGGAAAGATCTGAACGAAGGAGCCGGAAAAAGGAACTGGTCCATTCCAAGAAAACCACACCGAAAGCTATGGTTGCTGCTTGGGGAGAAAGCTCAGACGAAGAATCAGAAGATGGAGATGGAGAGGAACAAACACTTATGGAAATTGGTGAATCAGATGAGGAATCATGTGAAGAACCAGAGGTAAGTATTTCACATCTCAAAAACAAAATTAAATTCTTATCCAAAGAAAAACTCTCTGAGTTGCTACTTGATTTCATGGATGATTCTGAAGAAATAAATAAAGAAAAGGAGCAACTGTCTAAGGATTGCGTATTGTTAAAAGCAAAGTGTAAGAACCCGGAACTCAGAGTAAGTGAATCTGAAAATGAAAACACTATCTTGAAGAACTAGGTTCATCCACTTGAAACTAAGGTCCTAGAGCTAAAATCTGAAAATTTAAAACTAAAACTAGGAACTAGCAAGAAGACAGCTGATAACTCTCAACTCATGTTAGAAGAAAATGTAGGTAAACTAAAGGATAAGTTGTACAATAAAGATGAACATATAAGGGTACTAAAAGAAGAACATGGTAAGGTCAAACAAGAATTAGATCGAACATGCAAATGGAATAAATCCTCTGATGCCTTGACATGGCTTCAAGAAAATTATAGTAGCAACAGAAAAGGACTTGGCTTTGGGAGTCAACTGCCCAAATGGGATCCCAAAAGCAAGTATCTCACTCTTCCTGAAAATAAAATTTGCACCCACTGTGGTAAGACTGGTCATTATAAGATTGAATGCAATGCAAAAGAGCAGGCCAGTCAAAAGAATGAAAGTTTTGTTCGAAAGAGAAATTGGCTGCCAAATTGGGCCAGAAAAAGTTTAATTCATCCTTTCTCTCATAGAAAAGGACCCAAACTAGTTTGGGTCCCTAAGACTAACCCTTGATTTTTTGCAGGTTAAAGTGAGAGGAAGCAGTCAACTATGGTACTTGGATAGCGACTGCTCAAAACACATGACAGGGAACAAGGAACAGTTCCTTTCACTTGAAAACCTCAAAGGAGGAAATGACTCCTTTGGAAATAGGAAGAAATGTGAAATTATTGGGGTTGGTAAGGTAGGTAAGGATGACACACGTTCCATTGAGAATGTGTACTTGATAGATGGCTTGAAATATAGCCCGATCAGTGTGTCACAATTGTGTGACAATGGTAACCTGGTTGCATTCACTTCCACTAAATGCTTTGTGATTAATCTTATTACTGACAAGATTGTCTTGCAGGAAAAAAGAGTGAATAACATCTATGTCATAGACCTGTCCACACTATCAGAAAATGAACTCACTTGTTTAAGTGCGTTGGGCAGTGATCCCCTCCTTTGGCATAAAAGACTTGGTCATGCAAGTCTAAACCAGCTTAACAAACTAGTCTCTAAGGACCTAGTGGTAGGTCTCCCTAACATTAAGTTCAAGGAAGACAAAGTTTGTGAGGCATGTGCAAGGGGGAAGTAGGTAAGATCCTCGTTCAAAAGCAAGAAAATAATTAGTACCACTAGGACGATGGAACTGGTTCATATGGATCTATGTGGTCCTATGAGAACCTTGAGCAGAGGTGGTAAGAAATATGTAATGATGCTAGTTGATGACTACTCCAGGTTTACCTGGACTTTGTTTCTGACATATAAAGATGAAGCATTTGATATGTTTACTTCATTTGTTAGAAAAACTCAAAAACTGTTGGGAAATCAACTTGCATCAATAAGATCTGATCATGGCACTGAATTTGAAAATGCAAAGTTTGCTGAATTTTGTGATGAACATGGCATAAATCATAACTTCTCTGCCCCTAGAACTCCACAACAAAATGGAGTTGTTGAAAGAAAGAACAGAACTCTTGAGGATATGGCCGAACCATGCTTCTTTATAGTAAACTACCCCATAACTTCTGGGCAGAGGCAATAAACACTGCATGCTATATCATAAATAGATGCATGACCAGACCACTTGTAGAGAAAACTACCTATGAGTTACTTAAAGGGAGAAAGCCCAACATATCCCACCTTAGGGCTTTTGGATGCAAGTGCTTTGTGCACAACAATGGCAAGGACTCCCTAGGTAAATTTGATCCCAGAAGCGATGAGGGAGTATTATTGGGATATTCATCACATAGTAAGGCTTATAAAGTATATAATAAAAGAACTATGTGTGTAGAAGAGAGTGTGCATGTTGTCTTCGATGAAACTAACATTCTCTCTGAGAGACAGGAACATAAAGATGAGGCGATTGGACTGGTCAGAAACAGTGAACAAACTGGAGCAAATATGGAAGAAGGAACAGGTGATGGACCAGGTCCAACTACCCTAAGCAACATGACAAGGGGAACTCAACAGCAAACCTCATTGGAACTTGGCCCTGATCCTGCTCCACAGCAACAAGGCACTATGAGATCATCAAGTTGTGAACAATTGGTGTTAAAACCACACAGATATCATAGTTCTCACCCCATTGAGAACATCATAATAGACTTAACATCTGGAATCAAAACTAGATTCTCCTTGAAAAATCTGTGTGCTTTTGATGCCTTCCTATCCTTGATCGAACCAAAGAATGTTGTTGAAGCCTTATAGGATGCTGATTGGGTAAATGCCATGCAGGAAGAACTAAATCAATTTGAAAGAAGTCAAGTTTGGCATCTGGTACCCAGCCCACTAGATAGATCAGTGATTGGCACAAAGTGGGTCTTCAGAAACAAACTTGATGAAGATTTAACAATTACAAGAAACAAGGCCAGACTGGTTGTCCAAGGATATAGTCAAGAAGAGGGCATAAACTATGATGAAACTTTTGCTCTTGTGGCAAGACTAGAGGTAATCAGGCTCCTCATAACATTTGCTGCCTACATGGAATTTACTCTCCACCAGATGGATGTCAAGAGTGCTTTCCTCAATGGCTACCTAAAAGAGGAATTATTTGTCAAACAGCCTCCAGGATTTGAAAGCAAGGAGACACATGACCATGTGTACAAACTTGACAAGGCCTTGTATGGACTCAAGCAAGCACCAAGAGCATGGTATGAGCGGCTATCTAAATTCCTGCTAGAACATGGGTACAAAAGAGGTAAAATTGATAGTACCTTTTTCTTAAAGGAAAAAGGTAAGGATCTCCTGGTAGTACAAATATATGTAGATGACATAATATTTGGAGCAACCTCTGAAAAATTAAATAAGGAATTTGCTAATCTTATGGGGAGTGAATTTGAGATGAGCATGATGGGTGAGCTTAATTTCTTTTTAGGCTTACAAATTAAATAAAACTCAAATGGAACTATGATCCATCAGCAAAAATATGTGAAAGAGTTGCTCAAAAGATTCAAAATGGAAGACTCAAAAGAAATTGACACTCCAATTGCAACAACCACAAAATTAGATGTAGATTGACATGGTTCATCTGTTGATCAAAAGTTGTACAAAGGGATGATTGGGTCTTTATTATATCTTACTGCCAATAGACCTGACATTGTTTTCAGCGTAGGGCTTTGTGATAGATTTCAGGCTAATCCCAAGGAGTCCCATCTAACTGCAGTGAAGAGAATCCTGAGATATCTGAAAGGTACCACTGACCTATGCCTTTGGTATCCTAAAGGTAGTAATTTCGATCTTGTAGGATATGCTGATGCAGATTATGCAGGCTTCCTGGTAGACAGGAAGAGCACCTCAGGCATGGAATTTTTTGGGCTCTTGCCTTGTGTCTTGGGCCACCAAGAAACAGAACTCAGTAGCTCTGTCTACTGCTGAGGCTGAGTACGTGGTTGTAGCCTCATGTTGTGCTCAGTTACTATGGATTAAGCAACAACTCATGGATTTTGGTATAGAGGTTGGATGCATTCCTATTTTCTGTGACAACACTAGTGCTATTAGTATGACGAAGAACCCGGTTCATCATAAACGAACCAAGCACATAGATGTTAGACACCATTTCCTAAGAGATAATTATGAAAAAGGAATGATCTCAATTGAATTTTGTGCCACTGACAAACAAATCGCTGACATCTTTACTAAAGCACTAAGTAGAGAGAATTTTGAGAGAAATAGGTTAGAATTAGGGATGATTAAGATCACCTAATTGAACCAGTTCAAACAAAAATGAAAAAAAAATTATGAATTTCTTTTTTGGCTAGAATCTCTGAAATATGTAAAAAATCAGAATAATCATTGCTCAGTTTCATGTCTTAAATGTCATACTCTCTTGCCATGTGTTAATATGACTCTTTGGTTGCTAATGATGTTTTTCTATTTTTGTAAATTGAGGCCAAAACAAGAGACTCTAACACGATGAACCTGGTTCATCGTTGCTGGTTCACATGACTGAAAAGGTACGTGCTCATCACTATACATTTATTGAAATAACTATAGTCACTCATGAGCAGGACTCTATCCATATTAAGCCCATTTCGAAATGTCAGTAGCTATCTTAAAATGAACCCGTTCCAAAGAGTCCAATCAAATTTTAATTAGCCTAGATTGTAGGTAGTCATAACCGTCACTTATCACTGACACTCCTAAGCAGATTAGACTCCCACTTGACCAAGAATAACACCCGTTGCATATTTATTAACCACACCTTTAAAACCCCATCATTATCTTTCTAATTCTTCACTCTCTTTTCGTCAAAAGGCATAACCGTCGAAACAAGTTCATCATTCTACTCAATCAAATTGATCAAAGTCCATTAATCTCCAAAACTTCATAACCATGTCTTCTACACCACATCCTCATCAACCACTCCAGAATACAATATCGCGCTTGAGGATACTGGTTCTAACTCTCCATCACAACAAAGTTCTTCCACCCAATCTCCATCGAGTTCTTCCACTCCTCAAAACATCCTAGTTCTAGAACCCACTCCTTCTCCCCCAATAGCCCCTGCCATACCACCAAGCCCTGCTCCAGTACCCAGAAAAAGGCGAGTGAAAATGCTAGTCAGAAAAACGGTTGCTTCTAGCTCTCTTACTCGGAAATTAAATGCCAAACTTCAGGCAAGCCAGGCCCAAGATTCTGAAAACTCCAGCAAATATTTCAAGTCTGCAAATGAAGAGGAAGCAACTGGTTCTTCTGACACTGAAAAGGTAACTTCTGGAATTAGGTCTGATCCTGTCATTGCTGAAAATAACTTCATATTAATTGGGTCTGTAGTAGATTTGGAGATTCTTGATAGGAGGAGAAAAGGAGGTAAAAATAAGGGAAAAGAAATTGAGAGAGAGGGAGAAAGAAGTTCACAAAGGGGAAAAGGAGAAGGTGCTACACTGGCGATTTGTGGTCCTGCCCAGTGATTTCTGAGGAGGATGTCAAGGACTTAGGTGGAAGCTACTCTAGAGAAGCTGTAGAAGGATTGGAAAATTTACAGCATGCAACTGATGAACCTGGTTCACCCATTGAGTAAACCTTGGCAGAACTGATGAGAAAATTAGGGGAAAGTTACAAACCCAAAAAGAAGAGAACCCCCAAAGCCAAGAAAGTTGATACTCTAGTAACAACCAAGAAAAGAAAAGCCCCTTCATCTGCTGATGTTCCTGTTCCTAAAAGTCGCACTACAAGAAGTGCTATCAAGCAGAGTGAAGAGGAGTTGCAGAAAGCTCTGAGGGAAAGTAAGAAAAAGAAAGATACTTAGGGGAAGGCAAAAGTTGGGGAACCTGCTGAGATTGTTGATGTTGATGAGATGGACCTGGTCCATCAAGAGGAACAACTGGCACATGTTGATATTGAGACACCCAAGCCTAAGAAGGCCAAGACTTCTTCCAAGAAGTCAACTTCTGTGTCTGCCAAACCTTCAACAGTTGTCAAGCGAACCAGGTCTAAATCAAAGAAAATTCAATTCAATGATGATGCTGAGTGGAGTGGAGAAGAAGCAGAGGAGTCTGGTGGGGAGACCGACAAACTGACAAAGTATGGGAAGCGTACTATTTTGAAAGGGAAGCTGCTTAGGGATCTTGAAGAATCTGGGATGATTTATCTTGTGGATACCTTGGATGTGCAGGGCTAGAAGGACCTGAACCTTTATCTTGACGGAATGCTAGCCAGAAATGAACTTGTGGCATTTATGGTGAATGCGGAGGTCAAGGATGGAAGGGTTTCCACTAGGGTACAGGGGGTTGAGATCTCCTTTGATGCTAAGGAGCTGGGTGAGATACTTGGTATTCCCTCTGAGGGATACAATGACTACACCAGGCAGAGGTGGCCAAGCTTGGATGGACTCCCTTCAGACCTCCAAATCACAAGGAAATTCAGTGAGAATGAGCAGGAGATGGAGCCTAGGGTTGTGTTCAAAAGTGAGATGAGGCCGCATCACAAACTAATATTTGAGTTTTTCATCAAGTGCTTACTGCCCAGGCAAGAGCGAAGGCATATTGCAAACTACATGGATCTCACTCTCATGGAATGCCTGTACAGTGGTCGGCATGTTAATTGACCCTCCTTCATTATTCAACTACTGGACAGGGTAGTGAATGGCTCCAAGGCACATGTCATACCATATGGGTTCATCCTTACGACTGTACTTGCTCACTTTAAGGTGCTTGTGAAGAAGGCTGAAATGGCTATTGTCAAGGACCATTTTGGGAAGAACACGTTACTGACTCGCGACTATATTGTGAATGTTCCTGAGGATGAACTTAGTTCATCAAGGAAAATGCCTGTGAATAGCAAGGTCAGGGCGCTTGTGTATGAAGGTGAGGTTAAGGATGCTGAGATCCTTCGATTGAAGACCCGCCTTACAGAGGTTGAAGCTGAACGGGATGCGCTCAAAGCTAAATTAGCAAATGAAAAGGAGAAGAATGAAGGTATACTTCAACAGATACTCTCTCTTCTTCAAGCAAAGAACCCAACTTATACCCCTTCCCAGCCTTAGGTTTCCAGTGTCATCCTTAAACCCTCTATGACCCAGTTCGGAATTTGTTTTGTCTCTTTCTGTTTTTTGCTCATGGCTGTGACTATTTTTATTTCTCTGTGTTTGGTGCATGAACTATTATCAAATCAATGAATTGTGCTATTTTTGTTCTTAACTTTATCTTAGTTTCTTAAATAGCCTGCATTTTTGGTTTCTTGTGATGATTAATTCATGTTTGCACCTGCAGTTGCCTCAATGGCCATGAGTAATTGTTATAGATCTGGTAAGTTTATCATTTTGCAAATTTTCGATGATGCCAAAAGGGGGAAGATGTGCTTTAAAAAAATTGTGATGTTTATAACCTAATGAACCTGGTTCTCTATGATAAATGCTTAATGCTATAAAAAGTGTCCATATTGTATTGAAGTGCCTACAGGTTTAAGCACAAAGTTTGTCATCATCAAAAAGGGGGAATTTGTTGAATCAAAAAGCTGAATGGTTTTGAAGAATGAAAAATGTCCTCACAGTTGAACCAGGTCCATCATGGAATACATAGACATGCAGACTGAATGACATAAGACGAGTTCACACACAGGAGATAAACACTATCACTGAATTAAGGGGATATCTCCTGATCGAAAAGATTGCAAATTGATAGGGAGATGGACTTCGTATTCAGGAAGGACATAATCAATATAGAGGTGGATCTAGGAAGTTGAGATCAACTCAAACTCTTCCACCAAGGAAGATTTGCATCAGAATTCTACTTCAATGTCTCAACTACTGATCCTATATATTGTCAAAGTGTTCCTGCTGAACGGTGCGCACAAACATAGAAGTGAAACAAGAATTGAGAGAAAAATTACCAAAGCAATTTTGCAAGCAGTTCGTGTGAAGAATTCCTGTGCGACTCAAAAGCTACTTAAACCAGCTCGAAGAACCAGTTCCATCTGTTATCTTTTGAGTCTAGTTGTTTGTAGTAAGTGATTACAAATTGTATCTTTCAGCTTTATCTAGAAGCAATTGTAATAGGTACACAGTATTCAAGTTGGAGTTAACTTGAAGCTTGTCGCAATTAGCTAGAGGCTAGTTGGCCATAAGGGGATTAAAGTTAGTCCTTAGGTTTACAAAAGAGTTTATTTTGTAAATGTTGTTTGGCTCATTGACTTAGTGAAGAGTTTGGGAAAATCCTACTAGGAAGCAGGTCGTGGTTTTTCACCTTTTGAGCCAGGTGTTTTCCACGTAAAATTGTTGTGTTCTTTTATTTCTGCAATTATTATTCCGCAAACTGTAGAAGTTGGAACACCTATAAGAACCTGGTTCTTCTATAACGACGGCAGTCAAAACTGGACACCACACAAATCACCCCCCTCTTGTGTGGTATTGACGTATAAAACATCAATTGGTATCAGAGCAGGTTATCCTTGAAGAGGTTAACACCTTAGGAAAAGATAAAATGAGTGCACCACCTGGGAACTGGGAAGGACAATCAACTGCTAGGCCACCACTCTTCAACGAGCAGTACTACTTCTGGTGGAAGAACAGGATGAAGGATCACTTAATTGGGGAAGACTATGAACTATGGGACATAATCACTGATGGTCCTTTGGCTACTATGAAAAAGACCGCTGAAGGAGTAGACGTGCCAAAGACAAGAGCTAATTGCACTGCTGAAGACTTAAGAAAATGGGAGAAGAATGCTAAAGCCAAAAAGTGGCTAGTGTGTGGACTTGGTCCAGATGAGTATAGTAGAATTCAAAGCTGCACCACTGCCAAAGAAATTTGGGATACCTTGCAAGTGGCTCATGAAGGAACACCTCAAGTGAAATGGTCAAGAGGAACTCTACCATACTCCCAATATGAAAACTTCACTATGAAGGAAGGAGAGACAATCCAAGAGATGTATACAAGGTTCACAACTTCACTTTTTAGGTTGTTTTGGCCATTGTACATTCCTTTATTGGTCCATTCCGGCCATTGTAAAAATTTTGATATATATATATAAGGGTTTTCCCTTTCATGGCTTTCAAATTTCTTCTTTACTTTATTTGCATTCTGTTGAATCAAGTCACTGCGTGGTTTTGAAGATTGACAAATGTCAACCCAGTTGAACCAAGTCCATCAGGGCAAACATAGTCAAACAGACCCATTGGCACGAGAAGCGTCCATGCACAAAAGATAAACATTATCTGTGAACTAAGAGGTTATCTCCTAAGCGAAAAAGTTGCAAATTGATAAGAAGATGGAGTTTGATTTCAGGTAGGACAGAATCAAGATCAAGAAAGTTGAGATAAACACAAACTCTTCCACCAAGGAAGAGTTGCATTAGAACTGAACAACAATATCTCAACTACTGACGCTATAAAATGTTGAAGCATTCCTGCTGAAGAAATGACGCACAAACACAGAAGTGAAACAAGAACTGAAAGCAAAATTACCAAAGCAATTTTGCAAGCAGAATCCTTGTGCGACACAAAAGCTACTTGAACCAGCTAGAAGAACCAGTTCCATCTGTTATCTTTTGAGTCTAGTGGTTTGTAGTAGGTGATTACATATTGTATCTTTCAGCTTTATCTAGAAGCAATTGTAATAGGTACACACTGTTCAAGTTAGAGTTAACTTGAAGTTTGTCGCAATTAGCTAGAGGCTAGTATGCCACAAAGGGATTAGAGTTAGTCCTTAGGTTTACAAAAGCGTTTATTTTGTAAATGTTGTTTGGCTCAGAGTTGTAGTGAAGAGTTTGAGAAAATCCTACTGGGAAGTAGGTCGTGGTTTTTTCACCTTTTGAGCCAGGTGTTTTCCACGTAAAAATTATTGTGTTCTTTAAATTCTGCAATTACTTCTCCGCAAACTGTAGAAGTTGGAACACCAAGAAGAACCAAGTTCTTCTATAGAGACTGCACTCGAAAATTGGAAACCACACAAATCACCCCCCCTCTTATGTGGTATTGACGCATAAAACATCAATTGGTATCAGAGCAGGTTATCCTTGAAAAGGCTAACAACTTGGAAAAGATCAAAATGAGTGCACCACCTGGAAACTGGGAGGGTCAATCAACTGCAAGACCATTACTCTTTAATGGCCAGTATTACTCCTAGTGGAAGAACAGGATGAAGGATCACTTGATTGGAGAAGACTATGAACTTTGGGACATAGTCACTGATGGTCCTCTAGCCACCATGAAGAAGACTACTGAAGGAGTAGATGTACCAAAAAATAGAGCTGACTGCACTACTGAGGATCTGAAGAAATGGGAGAAAAATGCTAAGGCCAAAAAGTGGCTAGTGTGTGGACTAGGTCCAGACGAGTATAGTAGGATTCAAAGTTGCACCACTGCCAAAGAAATTTGGGATACCTTGCAAGTAGCCCATGAAGGACCACCTCAAGTGAAAAGATCAAGAGGTACTCTACTTTACTCTCAGTATGAAAACTTCACTATGAAAGAAGGAGAGACAATCGAAGAGATGTACACGGGGTTCACAACTCTGACAAATGAACTCAAGTCTCTTGGTAGAATCATTCTTGAAGAGGATAGGGTGGAGAAGATCCTGACAAGGGTCTTACTAATTTCCTGGGAAAGTAATATCACTGCTATCCAGGAATCGAAAAATATGGCAACCCTCAGATTGGACGAGCTAATTGGAAACCTTACTGCCTATGAACTTAGAAGGCAGACAATGAAAATAGATGCTCCAAAGAAGGAAATGAGTCTAGCACTGAGAATAACTGAGGGAGCAGATCTGGAGGAAGATGAGATGGCCATGATCACTAAGGAATTCAGAAACTTCCTCATAAGGAAAAAGGACATCTCAAGAGGTGGAAACTACAACAAAGCTAAAGCTCCAAAAAGGCCAGCCAACGAGGGATGCTACAAGTGTAGAAAGACTGACCACTATATCAAGAATTGTCCTCAGTGGGAAGTGGAATGGAAAAAGGAGAGATTTGAAATAAGGAACATGAAGAAGGAACTGGTCCAACCCAAGAAAACCACAACAAAAGCTATGGTTTCTGCTTGGGGGGAAAGCTCAGATGAAGAATCAGAAGATGGTGAGAATGAAGAACATGCGCTCATGGCAATTGGCGAATCTGATGAGGAATTATATGAAGAACCAGAGGTGAGTATATCCCATCTCAAAAACAAAATAAAGTTCCTATCTAAAGAAAAACTCTCTGAGTTGCTACTTGATTTCATGGACGATTCCGAAGAAATAGCCAAAGAGAAAGAACAACTCTCTAAAGAGTGTGCAATGCTAAAAGCAAAATGCATGAACCTGGAAATCAAAGTAAGTGAATCTGAAAAGAAAAACACTGTCTTGTTGAACCAAGTTCATCCACTTGAAACTAAGATCCTAGAGCTAAAATCTGAAAAATTAAAATTAAAGCTAGGAACTAGTAAAAAGATTGTTGATCATTCTCATATCATGTTAGAAGAAAATGTGGGAAAACTAAAAGATAAGATGTATACTAAGGATGAACATATAAGGACACTTAAAGAAGAACTTGGTAAAGTCAAACATGAATTAGATCAAACTTGCAAATGTAATAAATCCTCTGATGCCTTGACACGACTTCAAGAAAATCATAGTAGCAACCTGAGAGGACTTGGATTTGGGAGTCAATTGCCCAAGTGGGATCCCAAAAGCAAGTATCTCACTTTTCCTGAGAATAAAATTTGCACCAACTGTGGTAAGACTGATCATTACAAAATTGAGTGTACTGCAAAAGAGCTGGCCAGTCGAAGAAATGAGAGCTTTGTTAAGCGAAAAAATTGGTTACCAAATTGGGCCAGAAAAAGCTTAATTCATCCTTTCTCTCATAGAAAAGGACCCAAACTAGTTTGGGTTCTTAAGACTAACCCTTGATTTCTTTTTGTACGTTCAAGTGATAGGAAACAACCAAATTTGGTATTTGGATAGTGGCTGCTCAAAACATATGACAGGGAACGAGGAACAGTTCCTTTAACTTGAAAACCTCAAAGGAGGAAATTTCTCCTTTGAAAATGGAAAGAAAGGTGAAATTATCGGGGTTGGTAAGGTAGGTAAGGATGGCACACGTTCCATTGAACATGTGTACTTGATAGATGGATTGAAATATAGCCTAATCAGTGTGTCACAATTGTGTGACAGAGGTAACCTGGTGGCTTTCACTTCCACAAAATGTTTTATGATTAACTTGCTTACTGACAAGATTGTTTTGCAGGGAAAAAAATGAATAACATATATGTCATAGACTTGTCCACACTATCAGAAAATGAACTCACTTGATTAAGTGTGTTGGACAGTGATCCCCTCCTGTGGCACAAAAGACTTGGTCACGCGAGTCTAAATCAGCTAAACAAATTAGTCTCTAAGGACTTAGTGGTAGGGATTCCTAACATTAAGTTCAAGGAAGACAAAGTTTGTGAGGCATGTGCAAGGGGGAAACAGGTAAGATCCTCATTCAAAAGCAAGAAAATGGTCAGTACCACCAGGACATAGGAACTAGTTCATATGGACTTATGTGGTCCTATGAGAACTCTAAGCAGAGGTGGTAAGAAATATGTAATGGTGCTAGTTGATGATTACTCAAGGTTTACTTGGACCTTATTTTCTGACATCTAAAGATGAAGCATTTGATATGTTCACTACATTTGTTAGAAAAACTCAAAAACAGTTAGGAAATCAACTAACATCAATAAGATCTGATCATGGTACTGAATTTGAGAATGCAAAGTTTGCTGAATTCTGTGATTAACATGGTATAAATCACAACTTTTCTGTCCCTAGAACCCCACAGCAAAATGGGGTTGTTGAAAGAAAGAACATAACTCATGAAGATATGGCTAGAACCATGCTTCTTTCTAACAAACTACCCCATAGCTTCAGGGCAGAAGCAATAAACATTGCATGCTACATAATAAATAGATGTATGAACAGACCACTGGTAGAGAAAACTCCTTATGAATTACTTAAAGGGAGAAAGCCCAACATATCCCACCTTAGGGCTTTTGGATGCAAGTGCTTTGTGCACAACAATGGCAAAGATTCCCTAGGTAAATTTGATCCCATAAGTGATGAGGGAGTATTCTTGGGATATTCATCACATAGAAAAGCTTATAAAGTATATAACAAAAGAACTATGTGTGCAGAGGAGAGTGTGCATGTTGTTTTTGATGAAACTAACACTCCTTCTCAGAGACAGGAACCAGAAGATGAGGATCTTGGACTGGTTAGAAGTAGTGAAAAGATTGAAGCAATTGTGGAAGATGAAACAGGTGATGGACCAGGTCCAACTACCCCAAGCAACATGACAGGGGGAACTCAACAACAAATCACTCTGGACTATGGCCCTGATCCTGCTCCACAATAACAAGGCACCATGGGATCATCTAGAAGTTAACAATTGGTGCTCAAACCACACAGATATCAGAGTTCTCACCCTCTTGAGAACATCATAGCAGATTTGACATTCGGAATCAAAATAAGATCCTCTTTGAAATATCTCTGTGCGTTTGATGCCTTTCTATCCTTGATCGAACCAAAGAACATTGGTGAAGCCTTACAGGATGCTGACTGGGTAAATGCCATGCAAGAAGAGCTGAATCAATTTGAAAGAAGTCAAGTATGGCATTTGGTACCCAGACCACTAGACAGATCAGTAATTGGCACAAAATGAGTCTTCAGGAAAAAATTCGATGAGGATGGAACTGTTACAAGAAACAAGGCCAGACTGGTTGTCCAAGGATATAGTCAAGAAGAGGGAATTGACTATGATGAGACCTTTGCTCCTGTGGCAAGACTGGAGGCAATCAAGCTTCTTATAGCATTTGCTGCACACATGGAATTCACTCTCCATCAGATGGATGTAAAGAGTGCTTTCCTCAATGGCTATCTAAAGGAAGAAGTATTTGTCAAACAGCCTCCAGGTTTTGAAAGCAAGGAGTCACCTGACCATGTATACAAACTTGACAAGGCTTTGTATGGACTCAAACAAGCACCAAGAGCATGGTATGAGCGGCTATCAAAATTCCTGCTAGAACATGGATACAAACGAGGTAAAATTGACAGTACCTTGTTCTTAAAGGAAAAATGTAAGGATCTTCTGGTTGTGCAAATATATGCGGATGATATCATATTTGGGGCAACCTCTGAAAAATTGAGTAAGGAATTTGCTAAACTTATGGGGAGTGAGTTTGAGATGAGTATGATGGGTGAGCTAAACTTCTTTTTAGGCTTGCAAATCAAGCAAAACTCAAATGGAACAATGATCCATCAGCAAAAATATGTGAGATTTAAAATGGAAGACTCAAAAGAAATTGACACCCCCATAGCCACAACTACAAAATTAGATGTGGATGAACCTGGTTCATCCGTTGATCAGAAGCTATACATAAGGATGATTGGGTCTTTATTATATCTCAATGCCAGTAGACCTGATATTGTGTTCATTGTAGGACTGTGTGCTAGATTTCAGGAAAATCCAAAGGAGTCCCATCTAACTGCAGTGAAGAGAATTCTGAGATATCTGAAAGGCACTACTGATTTATGCCTTTGGTATCCTAAAGGTAGTAATTTCGACCTTGTAGGATATGCTGATGCAGATTATGCAGGTTTCCTGGTTGACAGGAAAAGTACCTCAGGCATGGCTCACTTTTTGGGCTCTTGCCTTGTGTCTTGGGCCACCAAGAAACAAAATTCAGTAGCCTTGTCTACTGCTGAGGCTGAATATGTGGCTGCAGCCTCATGCTGTGCTCAGTTGCTATGGATCAAGCAACAACTCATGGATTTTGGTATAGAGGTTGGATGCATTCCTATTTTCTGTGACAACACTAGTGCAATTAGCATGATGAAGAACCCGGTTCATCATAAGAGAACCAAGCACATAGATGTCAGACACCATTTCCTAAGAGATAACTATGAAAAAGGAATGATCTCAATCGAATTCTGTGCTACTGACAAACAAATTGCAGATATCTTTAATAAGTCACTAAGTAGGGAGCATTTTGAGAGAAACATGCTTGAATTAGGGATGATTAAGATTACCTAATTGAAAAACAAAAATGAATTTTTTTTTGGCTAGAAACACTAAAATAGGTAATTAACCAGACTAATCGTTGCTTAGTATCATGACTTTACTGTCATACTTTCTTGCCATGTATTAATATGATTCCCTGGTTGCTAATGATGTTTTTCTATCTTTGTAAATTGAGACAAATTAAAGACTATAACACGATGAACCTGGTTCATCGCTGCTGGTTCATCTGACTGACAAGGTACGTGCTCATCTCCATACACTTATTGAAATAATTATAGTCACACATGAGCAGGACTCTATCTATATTTGGTTCATTTCAAATTCTCAGTACTTATCCTAAAATGAACCCGTTTCAAAGAGTCCCATCGAACCTTAATTAGCCTAGATTTAGGGAGTCGTAACCGTCTAATCACTGACACTCTTGCAGCGATTAGACTTCCACTTGGCCAAGAATTATGCCAGTTGTACAATTAATAACCACATCTTTAAAAGGCCATCATTACCCCCCTCTTCAAAAGCATAATCGTCGAACCAAGATCATCATTCCTCTCATACCACAGTGATCAACATTCTTCTCTCCCCAAATATTCATAACAATGTCTTCTTCACCACCCCCTGCTTCATCTTCATCAACCAACCCTGATTATGGGGTCGGTCTTGACGACACTGGTTCTTATTCTCCATTGATACACATCTCACATTCTCCAACCAGGTCTTCGACCCCCCAAAACCCTCCAGTTTCTGAACCTATTCCTGAACCTACCCCTGAAACCACTTCTTCACCCAAATCAGTCCCAGCCGTTACACCTAGCCCCACTCCAGCCCCCAGAAAACGTAGAGTAAAGGTGTTGGCCAGGAAAATAGTTGCCTCTGCTTCTCGTTCCAGATATTTAAATGAGATACTTCAAGCTAGCAAGGTCCAAGACTCTGAATCTTCTAGTGAGTCCTTCAAATCTGCAAATGAATATGAAGCACCAAGTTCATCTGACACTGAAAAGGGAAATCTTGAAGTTGGGTCTGCAACTAAAATGGCTGAAAACAGGTTTATCTTGATTGGGTCGATAGTGGATGTAGAGGTACTGGATATGCGAAGAAAAATTGGGAAAAATATAAACATTGAGAGTGAAGGAGAAGGGAGTTCAGAAAGGGGATCTGGGAAGGAAGGTGCCATTCTGGCTATTTGTGGCCCCGCTCCTGTGATTGTTGAGGAAGGAATCAAAGCTTTAGGGGGAAGCAATTCTGGGGAAGCAGCAACAGGTTTGGAAATCCTACAACAAGCAATTCATCTATTGAGGAAACGTTGGTTGAGATGCTAAAAAAGTTGGGGGAGTCCTACAATCCCAAAAAGAAGAGAACTCCAAAATTCAAGAAAGCTAATACCCCGGTTCCAACCAAGAAGAGGAAAGCTTCATCATCTGCTGATACTCCTGCCCCAAAGAGTCGTGCTACTAGAAGCACTGTTAGGCAAAAAGAAGAAGAATTGGAAAAAGCTCTGAGAGAGAGCAAGAAGAAGAAGTCTGCCAAGGGAAAGGCAAAAGTTGGAGAGCCTGTTGAGGCAGTTCATGTTGATGACGATGAGATGGACCTGGTCCATCATGAGGAGCAGCCAACACCAGTTGAGGTTGAGACACCAAAACCCAAGAAAGCTAAGGCTTCTTCCAAGAAGTCAGCATCTGTGTCTGCCACACCCTCAACGATTGCAAAGAGGACTAGGTCTGAGTCAAAGAAAGTAAAGATTGTTGATGATGATGAACGGAGTGGAGAAGAAGAGGAAATGTATGGTGAGGAGACTAACAAACTCACAATGTTTGGTAAGCGTACTATGTTGAAAGGGAAGCTGTTTAGAGACCTTGAGGAGTCAGGGATGATTTTCCTGTTGGATACCTTAGATGTGCAAGGGTGGAAGGACATGGTCCTTCACCTTGAGGGAAGGTTGGCTAGAAATGATTTGATAGAATTTATGGCCAAAGCAGTTGTCAAAGATGGTAGGGTATCCTCAAAGGTTCAGGGGGTTGAGATTTCGTTTGATGCAAAGGAGTTGGGGGAAATACTGCATATCCCTTCTGAGGGTTATGATGATTACACAAGGCAAAGGTGGACTAATCTGGATGATTTTCCCTTAGCTCTTCAAATCACCAGGTCTTTCTGTGAGAATGAGCAAGGACTGGAGCCCAGGGCAGTGTTTAAGAGTGAGATGAGGCCTCAGCACAAACTATTCTTTGAGTTTGTGATAAAATTTCTGCTGCCTAGACAAGAGCGAAGGCACATTGCCAGCTACATGGATTTCACGCTCATGGAGTGCTTGTACAGGGGTAAACAGATCAATTGGCCTGCCTTCATCATCCAGCTCTTGGATAGGGTTGTGAATGGAGTCAAGGCACATGATATACCTTATGGGTTTATCCTAACTGCTGTGCTTGCTCACTTCAAGGTTCCAGTGAAGAATCCTGAAATGGCTACTGCTAAGGACTACTTTGGGAAGAATACGTTGCTGACCTGTGACTATATTGTTAATATTCCTGAGGATGAACCTGGTTCATCTAGGAAACTTCCTGTTAATAGCAAGGTCAGGACGCTTGTGCAGGAAGGTGAGATCAAGGATGCGGAGATCCTTCGTTTGAAATCTCACCTTATTGAGGTTGAAGCTGAGCGGGATGCTCTCAAAGCTAAATTAGCCAAAGAAAAGGAGAAGAATGAGGGTGTTCTTCATCAAATGCTCTCCCTTATTCAATCCAAGACCACAACCTCCTCTGCCCCTTCCCAGCCTTAGGAGTCCAGTGCCACCAAAATACCCCCTCCATGACCCAGTTGGGAATTGTCTAAATTCTGTTCTGCTTTTTTTTTTCTTTATGTTTTTCTCATGGTTGTGACTGTCCTTATTTCTTTTTTGTGTATGTTTCTTGATCTGCTATCTAATCAATGAATTTTTCTTTTTGGTTATTGATTTTGTCTCGGTTTCTTATATAGCTTACATTTATTGGTTCCTTTTGATGATTAATCCATGCTTTGCACCTGCAGTTTCCTAAATGGCCATGAGTAATTGTTAATACTTATGGTAAGTTTATCATTTTGCAACTTTTCGATGATGCCAAAAGGGGGAAGATATGTGCTTTTCAAAATTTCAATGATTTTTGTGATATTTATAACCTAATGAACCTGGTCTCTCTATGATGAATGCTTAAATCTATAAAAAGTGTCTATGTTGGATTGAAGTATGTACATGGTTAAGCATAGAGTTTGTCATCATCAAACAGGGGGAATTTGTTGAATCAAGTCACTGCATGGTTTTGAAGATTGACAAATGTCAACCCAGTTGAACCAGGTCCATCAGGGCAAACATAGTCAAACAGACCCATTGGCACGAGAAGCGTCCATGCACAGGAGATAAACAGTATCTGTGAACTAAGAGGTTATCTCCTAAGCGAAAAGGTTGCAAATTGATAAGAAGATGGAGTTCGATTTCAGGTAGGACATAATCAAGATCAAGAAAGTTGAGATAAACACAAACTCTTCCACCCAGGAAGAGTTGCATTAGAACTAAACAACAACATCTCAACTACTGACTCTATAAAATGTTGAAGCATTCCTGCTGAAGAAACAACGCACAAACACAGAAGTGAAACAAGAACTGAAAGCAAAATTACCAAAGCAATTTTGCAAGCAGAATCCTTGTGCGACACAAAAGCTACTTGAACCAGCTAGAAGAACCAGTTTCATCTGTTATCTTTTGAGTCTAGTGGTTTGTAGTAGGTGATTACATATTGTATCTTTCATCTTTATCTAGAAGCAATTGTAATAGGTACACACTGTTCAAGTTAGAGTTAACTTGAAGTTTGTCGCAATTAGCTAGAGGCTAGTTTGCCACAAAGGGATTAGAGTTAGTCCTTAAGTTTACAAAAGAGTTTATTTTGTAAATGTTGTTTGGATCAGAGTTGTAGTGAAGAGTTTGAGAAAATCCTACTGGGAAGTAGATCGTGGTTTTTTTCCACCTTTTGAGCCAAGTGTTTTCCACGTAAAAATTGATGTGTTCTTTAAATTCTGGAATTACTTTTCCGCAAACTATAAAAGTTGGAACACCAAGAAGAACCAGGTTCTTCTATAGAGACTGCACTTGAAAATTGGACACCACACAAATCACCCCCCCCCCCTCTTGTGTGGTATTGACGTATAAAACATCACATTCGCAAAGGTCGAGATGCCTTAAAATGAAATTATAAGGTTGTGTTCGAAGGTTAGAACAAACCTTACCTTTATTTCCTTTCTGGGTTAAGGCATTGTAGGGGTTCGTTGTTACCGAAATTTTCCCCCCGAAATATCTCAAGTTTATAGCTTTGCCGAGGGCAGCCTTTAGAACCAGTTGTGAAAGTTTTTCTTTTTCGAAGGCCTAGTTTTTGTTACGGGTATCGAACGTCTATGTGCCGTATTAATTTGGTCGTAGCCTTACAGTTCGGGAGCTACCCTTAGGCATATTTTCCCGAGTTATCCGGGCTTGCCCAAGATAATAGTCCCCGAGTGGGGTGACCGTGGCCTGTAGAAATGGGGGAGTTGCCTAATAGGTCTTATTCCCTCGAGGCCCGGTGATTTAGGTGTTTTGGGTTTTTCGGATGAAAGTCTTCGAGTGAGGGAGTGGTCGTTCGTATCCCTGTTATGGATTGCCCGTGGGCTCGTTATTTCAGAAGTATGAAACTCTTTAAGGGGTGTGAAGAGGAAATTTTTTAAAACATAAGATGATTGCAAGAAAAGTACTTCTCTTTATTCTTGTGCAGCATAGTCATACATACGTACATGTTTCCAGGGCTCGAGCAATCTACGTGGGCACGGTTCATTTGACCATTTGTCCCTTACAATAAATTCTATCTATCAAGACCCTTTCTTTACGAAGTAGTTTCCTCGCCAGAGTTGATATCTGAAGGTAATGCATATCCGAGGGACCCCCCCCCCCACAGTATTCGAAGTTAATTGTAAAGGAACATCGGATATTGTTGAATTGATCTTCGATGCCGTTTCATAATCAGTCTTGATTCTAAGTTAGCATTGTCCATTGTTGCCTCGTTAAAAACCTTTTCAAAAACCCATTTGGGCCAAAACCGATCTAAGGAAAAAAGAGTGTAATACGTGCTTTCAGACCCAAAGACATCGTGCCGCTTCTTGTCGATCACCTGCAAGTGTTAGTCCGAAATAAAAAAGAAATGAAATGGGGCCGTACCTTAGTACTAATACTGTTTTAGGTGAGATATATTCCAATTGCTTGGTAGTTGTTCTCCGCTCATTGTTCCGAGCTTGTAGGACCCTTTCCCGGTGACTTCGAGAATCTGGTACAGTCCTTCCCAATTTCCCTTCTTTCGGATTCCGGGTGTTTAGGGTGACTTTTCTTAGCAATAAGTCCCTGACATTAAAATATCGAAGGTTGGTTCTTCGATTGTGGTACCTACGGATCCGTTGTTTTTGGGTGGCCAAACGAACAAGGGTGGCTTCGCGCCTTTCGTCCAATAGCTCTAAGCTCGTATTCATGGCCTCGTCATTTGACTACTTTGTTGCATATCGGTATCTGATAATTATCTCCCCAACTTCAACTAGAATTAGGACTTTGGCGCCATAAACTAATGAGAACGGAGTAACCCCGGTACTCGTCTTAATAGTCGTGCGGTATGCCCAAAGGACTTTGCATAGGATCTCCTTCCATTTCCCTTTGGCGTCCGTTAACCTCTTTTTAAGGTTTTGGATGATGGTTTTGTTGGTCGATTTGGCTTGCCCGTTTCTGCTAGGATGATAAGGTGTTGATAAGATTCTTATGATCTTTGAGAAACTTGGTCACCTTGTTGCCGATGAACTGTTTCCTGTTTTCACACACAATTTCGGATGACATCCCGAACCGACATATGATGTGGTCCCAAATGAAGTCGATGACTACCTGTTCCCTAACCTTCTCATATGCCTGTTCTTCAACCCACTTAGAAAAATAATCAGTCATAAATAAGATAAATTGAGCTTTACCTGGTGCCCATGGAAGGGGGACAACAATATATATTCCCCACTTCATGAATGGCCATGGCAACAAGACTGAATGCAGTAGCTCCCCGGGTTGGTGAATCATCGGTGCATGTCTTTGGAATTTGTCACATTTTTGAACAAACTCTTACGCATCTTTTTCCATGTCGATCCAGTAATAGCCGGATCTGATTACCTTTTGAACCAATGATTCGACCCCGGAATGGTTTCCGCAAGTGACCTCATGAACTTCCCTCATAACATACTCGGCGTCTCACGGTCCCAGACATATCGCTATTGGGCTATCGAACATTCTTCTGAACAAGGTCCCGTCTTCGGACAAGGTGAATGGGGCTGCCTTTGTGCGCAGGGCCCTCGATTCTATTGGATCTAAGGGAAGTTTACGGTCTTCAAATACTCTATGTATTTATTTCTCCAATCCCAGGTTAGGCTTGTGAAGTTTATCTCGGCGTGGCCTTCTTCGACTACCAACCTCATGAGTTGCACGACGGCCCCTGAGTTGAGCTCGCCGTCCTTGACCGGCGACCCTATGTTTGCGAGGGCATCGACCTCACTATTTTGATCTCGAGACACGTGCAGTAAAGTCAATTCCTTAAATCGATGTAAAGTTACTTGTAACTTATCTAGGTACATTTGCATTCGTTCTTCTCTAACTTCGAACGTTCCGTTAACCTGATTCACCACAGGGAGGCAGTCATACTTGGCTTCGATTACCTCCGCCCCCAAGACTTTGGCTAGTTTGAGACCTGCAATAATGGCCTCATATTCGGCCACGTTGTTAGTCAACTTCATAGTTCTAATAGAATGTCTAACCATGTTGCCTGTGCGATTTTAGTACGATGCCGAGTACGGAACCCTTTGCATTCAATGGACTGTCCGTAAAGAGGGTCCAAATTCACGGAGACGTCCCTGAGTTTACCAACAACTCTATTTCGACCTCGGTTATTAGGGCCGACGTGAAGTCATCCACGAAGTCCATCAAAGTTTGAGACTTAATGGTTGTTCGGCGTCAATATTCAATATCGTACCCGCTGAATTCTACAGCCCATTTAGCCAACCGTCCTGAAAGCTCGGGTTTATGCATTATATTTCGCAATGATAAGTTGTCACAACACATATGGGGTGACACTGAAAGTACGGTTTCAGTTTCCTAGAGGCGCTTATCAAAGCGAGAGCCAACTTTTCTAGGTGGGGATATCTAGTTTCGGCCTCACCCAAGGTTCAGCTAACATAATAAATCAAAAATTGCGTACCTTGTTCTTCCCGAACTAGGACTCCACTTTCCGCTATCTCCGATACTTCCAAATATAAGTACAATTGTTCATCTGTCCTCGGCGTGTGAAGCAGCGGCGGGCTCGATAAGTATCGCCGTTTAAGCTCTTCCAAGGTCTGTTGGCATTCCGGAGTCTATGGGTGTTCACAGAAATATCTGAATAACCAAACAAACCCGAAAACTGAACCAAACCGACTAAAAAATCGATACTTTTTAGGTTTGGTTTGGTTTTGGTTTTAAATTTTAAGAACCGATCAAATTTGGTTTGATTTTGGTTTTAACAAAAAAAAAACAAAAAAAAAAACCGAACCAAACCGACTATAAAAGTAGCTATATAATTTATTATTACACCCATATAAATGTACATTTATGTAAAGTTTCTAAAATTTTATGGTACATATTAGCCATTTGTATTTTTAGTCTATTTCTTTGCTATTATTGTTGATACCCAATTTTTTCTCAAATTATTTTAATTTGCATATATACCTTCAAAATCGGGCTTTCATAGCAAGTGGTATTTTTCTATAATTTTCTCATATTTTTATTAATTTATTTAATTTATCCAGTATTTTATTTCTAATAATTAATTACAGAATTGCATTACAAATGATCTCAAAAACATTCCTTGACTTAATGTATTATTTTTAGTCCTATCGAGACCCAATTATTTCGTAATTAGCCAAATTGGCACTCTTTGGCTATAATTGTAATAACTTTGCAATTATAGCCTAATCATATGTTTTATGCTATTTTTATCCAGCAATTAGTCATTTGTATTTTTTAAATACTGAGTAATTATTTTAATTTATTTTCTGAGCATGAATTTCATTTTTTATAATTATCAGCTACCTTATAAATTATTTTAGTTAATTTAATTGGGTATTTAACAATTAGCCACCCTTATTTTAATTCTAGCCTAAATTGAACTTGATCCCTAACCCAGTTGAATTAACCCAACAGACCCAAGCCCAAACCTAACACTACCCGGCCCAACCCAGTATTCAATCTCGACCGTTGATCAAATTTGATCAACAGTCTGGATTCCCCCCTTCCATAATTAACCTAAAGACTACCCCCCCTCTCTCATTTCCCCCTCTCACTCTCAGTCGTCTCTCAACTCTCTCGTCTCTCCAACTCCCTCCGTTAAACCTGGCCCCTTCTCCGGTTGTCGCCTTGCCGGAATCCATGGAGATTCCACCATCTACATCCTCATGGCTCCCTCCTTAACGTGTGTCACCGCTTTTGAGGCCTTCAAATGAACCAGAGGCAGTTCACTCACCTCCTACGATCTCATGCCATTTTTCCGTCCACCCATGGCCGTCCGAGTAAGATCTACCACTTTCTGGTTGAAACCGGTAATATTTTTTAGTTTTCCTTCACTTTTATGGGTTCTCTTTGGAAACCCTAACTTTAAACCCTACGATTCTTTTAGATTTGTAACAGAGCTATACATATTATGAGGTTTTTCCATGTTTCTTTAAAGATCTTCCTGTTTCCTAAAACGATTCTTCACTTTTCAAAACTAGGGTTTTATAATCCTTTACATAACAGTTCTTTTTCTGGTTTCTTAGTAGTATTTCATGATTTTATAGTGTTTAAACATTATTTGAGTCTTTCCCTTTTTGTTTGATTCATTTTGATAGAAAGTCCTAAATTTCCCGGGGTCAGTCTATGAGTCTGAGTTTATTTGCGATAATGTTTACCTGTTCTAGCATGACTACTTTGCTTTCATGTGTCCTCTGTGATTTCTGGTGTTATTTGCTTGCCGTTAGGGTTTCTGATGCTTCTTATTCTGTCTATTCTTTTAAATCCCTAATGATTCCCTGAGAATCCCTAATTTGCGTGATTAGGGTTCCTGACCTTGCTTAATATGTGTTATTCCGTTCAAAAACAGTATTGTTTTACCATTTTGAATCTCTGAATAATTGTGATTAGTACTTTATTCTCTACTGATTTCGAGTATTTCCTTACATGTGTGATATTCTCCTTGATTGATATTGGTTCCCTGTGATTTGAATCTCACTCAAGATTTTCTTGTTGATTTCTAGAATTTCCTGCCTTATTTCTATGAATAAACCTGCTATCAATTAATTCTTATACACTTTCCTTAATTAGGATATTCTGAATTTGGTCTAAATCGCATGCTCTATACTTTTACTACTACTTATATGGTAAAATCAACTTTTCAATTGATTTCTTTCCTTGTTTATCACTGTTTGTTACCGTTTGAACAATGGTTCCTTAATTATAGGGAGTACTTACATTAATTTGATTCTAATTATAATTTACTTCTATAATTGTAATGAACTATTGTTTGTTACCATATTTTTCTGTCTATTTTCAAACTATATATACTTCACTCTTTCATTATCAAAACAGACGAACACATATTGTTCAACTCTCTCTTTTGCACACACACACACTCTCTACTATTCTCTTTCTGATTACCTGCTATTATTAGTCGGCTGCAAGCCAAGACTGATTATTCTACTTGCCTATTCTTCATTCTGTGTTTGTCATCTCCTAACTGGTATGTCCTAATTACAATTCGAGTTTCAAAAACAATATGTTTCTTTTGGTATTTCAATTCCTCTTGTTTCTAATATGCTTTTACTTATGGTTTCGTTGTTCAACCTGCAATTAGTATGTCTACTCTACTGCTTTAGTTCTTAATTCTCCCCCCCCCCCCTTTAGACTCATCATGTTTATTACCCTTTTTGCATGTTTCAATGTGATTCTGCCTCACTTTTGTCTTCTTTGAGTCCTGGCACACAACAATTTGCACTATATGTTACTTGGTCTCTATATAGTCCTAACACATGTTGTACCCAGAACCCTTCTCTGAATCTGTGTGTGACTTTGCCTATTATATGTTTTCCCTATGTGCCTTCATACTTGTCCCCAACCCCTCATTTCCCTGCGTGTGATTGTTAAACTTGTTCTGGTTCTTGCTTCTTGTTCTATGTGTACTGTTTTGATTCTGAGTTGTTGCTCTGATTGCCTTACCCTCTTTCCTTTCAAACTGTTTTCACTGAAGTAAAAATCTTTTACTGTTCTTCAAACAAGTTATTTTCAAAAGCTGTTTTCCTACTCAACCTTTTCAAAACTATGTCAAGCACTCTCACTCTACTCTTAGAAACTTAGGTTTTGCCCATCTAATGTGTGACTGCTTTGGGATCCCTATGAGATCCCTCTGAACTCTGATGCATTAGAGCTGGCCCTTCCACACTGCACTTACTCATTATGGTTATGAAAATCTGGGTGTGAGCACTGCCCGGGATCCCTTGAGGTCTTTAGGGTACTTTGACACACTCGGATTATGTGAAAGGCTGTGAAACATTGTTGGCATTGAGACTTCTTGAGACCTTGGGCCTATTTGTAGGCTCCCTATAGTGTAACTTCTTATTTTCTTTACTCATTTATGTAATTTATGCAAATGGTCTGTAATAATTACTTGTAAACAACTATTGGGGATGGATAGTGAAAAGGGAAGGGTAACTATGCATGCTAAAGGGGTAGAAATCATGCTATTAGGTTTACATTCCCTATTTGCGCAATAAAAATCATGCTTAGGATTAGCATGTGCAAAGCATATCATGCAATCATGCTATTTAGGATTCATGAACACTGTTACATCATCTTATTTTAGTACTGTTATGTCATTTAGAAATCCCGCGCTAGGAAAATATGCTAATAATTGGTATCTTCTACAATCATGCTTCATGTTGCCATGCACACTTAGATATCTTGTCCCTAGTATAACACTAATAAACTGCCACTCTTGCATATTCTGAAATCATGCATAATGTTGTGAGCATTTAGAAATCCTGCTTTAGTGATTCTGCATATGCATCATTCTGCATCTCTACCTGTGCATTAGAATATCATGTTATAGGATCCTATTCGCTCAGCTACACTTAGTCTAACTATGTGCAACACATAGAACATCATGTTTAGGTAACATAATTACAAACAGTCTTCTTAATTCTGAAAATTGGTATATATTATCTCACACCTAGGAAAGCCTTAGGTGATCAAACTGTTGAAAACTAGAAATCTGTCTCCTTTGTGTATGCTGCCTAATACTCAATATGTTTTAAAATCAGTAGGCAAACTGATCAGGGCCCGTTTCTGAGTCATAAAACAAGTCTGCATATCTGCTCATGTTCTGAACTCACCTAGACACCATGTCTTAGGATTCTAAATTTAACACTGCCCTTAAATTTGAGCCTTTTATCTACTTTTCTTTGTTCCCATTTACTGCAGTCCTATGTGTTCTTTGTTTGTCGCCTTAGTATTTTTCCTTTAAACCTGAGGGTCTTCCTAGAACTGCCCTTATAGGTGGAGGTCCTAAACTCCTCCAGGGCCATTAGGAAGGGACGGGTAACAACACGCAATAGAGGTCGCTGACCAACACTCGCTTTAATAACCGTTAAGGGGTGGGAAGGGTAGATATGAATATGATGACCGGTGCGCTAATACCACGTGTAGCCCCTATTTGAGGAGTGATTACCGGGTATTGTACTGATGTGATCCATATGACAAACAACCTAGGACTCCCCCTATCCTTTATATGCATGCTTAGATCATAACTCTTTCAAAAACCTTACTTAGACATTAAATATTTTTGAAACTCTTGAAACACATGTGTGCTTAGACTGCGAATCTTTCAAAACCCTTTACTTGTCTAAACAATTAATTGCCTACTTGCTACTTGCTTAAATTCACAAAGTTGTTTGGCCGGGAACCACAGTTGTGGACTCTGAGAGGTGCCTAACACCTTTCCCTTAGAGTAATTTCAAGCCCTTACCCTGTCTCTGGTTATCTAATCTTGTTTGTAAATGACCCTAAATAGGTGCCCTAACGCACCTTAATTCGTTAGGTGGCGACTCTTCGAATCATTGCATACCCCTTTCCCAAAAGGAAACGAGTTGTCCCAATAATGTCAAAAACCCTGACCGATCCGAAAGGAGTTGGAAAAAGGGGGAGCGACAATTATAATAATCTAATTCTTTGCCTTCTAGTTTTATTGGTAGTTTTCTTTTGCTAACTACAAGAATTTATTTCATGTTAAAAATAATTGTTAATTGAGTACTCAAATTATTCATCATTATTTGAGTCAATTATCATCAATATATCTTGGTAAATGATAGATTTCTCAAAGAGCAATTAGTTTGATAGTGTTACGATGAAAATGTAGTCGTCGAAATATGCGTTTGGTAGTGTATGTCTCATATTTAAGAAAAAACAGATAAGTAATCGAAAAATAGAAAAACCGACAAAAATCGAATCGCTAAAAACTGACTTAATTGGTTTGGTTTGGTTCTAATATTTGAAAAACTGACTTACTTGGTTTGGTTTCTTTTTAGGGAGACCCAAACCGAATCATGAACACCCCTACCGGAGTCCATGTGAAGTAGTGTTTCTTCTTCAACAACGAGAAAAATCGATGAATCTTATCGGAGGACCTCGAGATGAATCGCCCCAGGGCAGCTATGTGCCCGGTTAGCCTCTACATAGCCTTCACGTTGTCTACTACCGTGATGTCCTTGATAGCTTTGATCTTGTCGGGGTTCATCTCGACTCCTCGGTAGGATACCATGAATCCGAGAAATTTGCCTGACCCGACCCCGAACGTGCATTTTTCGGATTCTACTTCATGTTGTATTTTTTCAATATACTGAAGGTTTCCTGCAAATGCTTCAAATGGTCCTCTGCTCACAGTGACTTAACTAACATATCATCAATGTAAACTTCCATAGATTTCCCTATTTGTTCTTCGAACATCCGGTTTACTAGGCGTTGGTAAGTGGCACCAATATTTTTTAATCCGAATGGCATTACGTTATAGTAGTAGGTGCCATATTTAGTGATGGACGAGGTCTTTTCCTGATCATCCGGGTTCATTTGTATTTGGTTGTACCCGGAATTGGCATTGAGAAAACCGAGGATCTCGTGGTCCGCTGTGGCATCGATCATGTGATCCATGTTAGGCAAAGGAAAAGAATTCTTGGGCCATGCTTTATTTAAATCATTATAATCATTCTTAGTTTTTTCCCTTTCTTAGGGACTACTACTACGTTTGTTAGCCATTCGGGGTATTGACTTCCCGTATGGACCCTATTTTAAGAAGCTTAGTTACCTCGTCTTTGATGAAGGCATGCTTGATCTCAGACTGGGGTCTTCTTTTCTACTTCACCGGATGGGATTTCAGGTCCAAGCTTAGTTTATGGGTGGTGATTTCCGGTGGGATCCCTGTCATGTCGAGATGGGACCATGTTAGCTCTAAGAAATTGAATAAGTTTTTACCTATAAGAAATCGAATAAGTTTTTTCCTGAGCTCGGGAGTTAACCCCGTGCCTAGGTATACCTTTTGATTGGGTAGATGTTCGATCAGTATGACTTGCTCCAGCTCTTTGACCGTTGATTTGGTAGCGTCGGAGTCATCGAGGACTATGAAGGATCGAGGGACCCCATAATCATCGTCGTTGTCAGTCCCCTGCTTCTCTAGTTGGGTCGAGGCCTCGTCTGTGATTGCTATTTGGCTTCTTACTTTGCATTTGAATCTGACCCCTTTGTCGATGAGAGTGTCGTATTGGAACCACTTCATCAACGTCAAACATTTCCTTTGCGGCGGGTTGCTCCTCGTAGATTGTTTTGATCCCCTCTAGTGTTGGGAATTTTAAAACCTGGTGATGGGCGAGGGAACAACCGTCATGTTGTGGATCCATGGTCTCTTGAACAGGGCGTTATATCTCATCTTCCCTTTGATCACATAAAATTGGTCTCTTGGATGGACTCGACTGCGTTTATTGGCAAACTTATTTCTGCCTTAGTAGTTTCACAAGCCATGTTGAATCCGTTTAGCACTCGGGTCGCGGACACAATTTGGTCTTGTAGGCTGAGTTGTTCTACGACCCTTGATCGAATGATGTTAGCCGAACTACCTGGATCAATTAGCACACGTTTAACTCAAGTTTTATTCATGAGTACATATATTATATATGCATCATTATGGGGCTGCATGATTCCTTCTTGTCCTCGTCATTGAAGGACAAGGCTCCTTATGGTATGTAGTCTCGAGTTCGTTTCTCTCTCGTGATCGACACCTTGGTGCGTTTTAACATTGGCCCCTGGGGAACATCAACCCCTCCAATAATCATATGAATGACGTGTTGAGGTTCTTCTTGCTCGTTTTGTTTGTTGAAATCGCTGTTTCTGAAATGATTCTTGGCTCGATCACTCAGAATATCGCGAAGGTGCCCGTCGTTGAATATCCGAAAATATTCTGTTCTGTGGCCAATGGTGCCATGATATATGCACATTTGGTTGGGATTTCTCCGGGATGGTTCGGTATGCAAAGTTCGAGGCCATTTAGTGTCTTTGATGCGTTCGATAACCCATACGATGGCGGCTGCATCATCATTGAAGTTATATTCTTAAAATCGTGGTGCTTCTTTAGGTATGATGTGCCTGTCGAAGCCATTCTTGCTCATAATCCCCCGAGAGCTCTAGCCTCGGTCATTCCTCCTTTCACTTTGTACAGGGTTTCTCCTAAATCCTCTGCTTCTACGATCTCCATTATACAGCTGGTATCGAGCCTTGTTCAAACTTGATTCCTGATTAATGTCCCTCTTGATTATGTCAACGGGCCTGATAGGATAAAAAGATTCGGAAGGAGCCCTAAGCTGGTCGTCTTCGACTCTGATCTTTGATTGATACCAATTATGCACATTGGCCCAAGTAACAACAGGGTATTCTATTAAATTCTGTTTCAACAACTGCGAAGCCACTAAGCTTCGTACATTGAGTCCTTGGGGGAAATCTTGAACAACCCATCATCGACGACTAGTGGTAGATCCATTCGTTCCATTTGGAATCGAGACACAAACTCTTTGAGCATCTCGTTATCCTTCTGCCTTACCTTGAAAAGGTCCGACTTTCTTGTCTCAACCTTGATGGCTCCATCGTGCGCCTTTACAAAAGAATCTACAATCATAGCAAATGAATGTGGTACCATATAATAGCTTCATTTGATGTGGTCTCCCCCATTTCTTTAACAAAACGGATTCGATCTCGTCATCCTCTAGATCATTCCCTTTAATTGCACATATGTAAGAGGTGACATGCTTGTTTGTATCGGTCATTCCATTGTACTTAGGAATCTCGGGCATGTAGAACTTCTTGGGAATCGGTTTGGAAGACGCGCTTGGGGAAAGGCTTTTGCACGAACGTTTTGGAATCCAGACCCTTCAATATTGGTGGTTCCCCAGGGATTTGATCGACCCTGGAGTTGTAAGTTTTCACCTTCTTGTCGTTTGCCTCGATCTTCCTTTCCCCCCACTTAACTCGTTTTGTTAGTTCCTCGAGCATCTTAATGATTGCAGGATCAGCCCCTGATTCATTCCCATTCGATTTCCTTGACAGCGATTTGACCCTGTGAACAACATCCTGGGACGGCTCGGGCTGGATCATGCTTGGCGCACGATTTCGGTCAGGCAAATTTCTCGGATTCATGGTATCCAACCGAGGACTCGAGATCAACCCCGACAAAATCAAAGCTATCGAGGACATCTTGTTAGTAGACAACGTAAAGGTCGTGTAGAGGTTAACCGGGTGCATAGCCACCCTAGGGAGATTAATCTCGAGGTCCTCCGATAAGAGCCATCGATTTTTCTCGTTGCAGAAGAAGAAAAATAACTTCTCATGGACTCTGAATGCCAGCAGGCCTTGGAAGAGCTAAAGCGATATTTATCGAGCCCGACGTTGTTTAACACGCCGAGGGCAGACGAACAACTGTACTTATATTTGGCACTATCGGAGATCGCAGTAAGTGGATTCCTAGTCCGGGAAGAACAAGGTACGTAATTTCCAATTTATTATGTTAGTCGGACCTTAGGTGAGGCCGAAACTAGGTATCCCCAAGTAGAAAAGTTAGGGCTCGCTTTATAAGCGCCTCTAGGAAACTAAAACCATACTTCCAATGTCACCCCATATGTGTTATAACGACTTATCCACTTTGAAATATCATGCATAAACCCGATATTTCGGGACAGTTGGCCAAATGGGCCATAGAAATCATAGGGTATGATATTGAATATCGACCCCGAACAACCATTAAGTCTCAAATTTTGGCAGACTTCGTGGCTGACTTTACACCGGCCCTAGTACCCGAGGTTGAAAGAGATATGTTGGTGACCTCGGGCATGTCCTCGAGAAATTGGACCCTATTTACGGACGGTGCTTCGAACGCAAAAGGGTCCGGACTTGGCATTGTACTAAAACCACCCACAGGCAACGTGGTTAGACAATATATTAGAACTGTGAAATTGACTAACAACGAGGCCGAATATGAGGCCATGATTGTAGGTCTCAAATTAGCCAAAGGCTTGGGAGCAGAGGTGATCGAAGCCAAATGCGACTCCCTCCTTGTGGTGAATCAGGTTAACAAAACCTTCGAAGTTAGGGAAGAATTAATGCAAAGATACCTTGATAAATTACAAGTAACTTTGCACCGATTTATGGAGTGAACTTTTCAACATGTGCCTCGCGATCAAAGTAGTGAGGTTGATGCTCTCACAAAAGAATCAAGGCCCCTGCGCTCGAAGGCAACACGATTCACCTTGTCTAAAGACGGAGCCTTGTTCAGAAGAATTTTTGATGGTCCACTAGCGATATGTCGGGGACCGAGAGATATCAAGTATGTTCTGAGGGAAGTTCACGAGGGCACTTACGAAAATCATCCGGTGCCGAATCATTGGTTCGAAAGGTAATCAGAGCCGGCTACTACTGGATCGACATGTAAAAAGATGCGAAAGAGTTTGTTCGAAAATGTGACAAATGCCAAAGATATGCACCAATGATTCACCAACCCGAGGAACTACTCCATTCGGTCTTGTCACCATGGCCATTAATGAAGTGGGGAATGGACATCTGGCCCTTTTTCATGGGAACCAGGTAAAGCTCAATTTATTTTATTTATGACTAACTATTTTTCTAAGTGGGTTGAAGAACAGGTCTTCGAGAAAGTTAGGGAGAAGGAAGTCATCGACTTCAGGATCACATCATATGTCGATCCGAAATTGTATGTGATAACGGGAAACTGTTCGCTGGCATCAAAGTAACCAAATTTATCGAAGATCATAAGATCAAAAGAATCCTATCAACACCTTATCATCCTAGCGGGAACAGGAAAGCCGAATCGACCAACAAAACCATCATCCAATATATTAAGAAGAAGCTAACCGACGCCAAAGGAAAGTGGAAGGAAATTCTGCCCGAAGTTCTTTGGTCATACTGCACAACCTCGAAATCCAGTACCTAGGCTAACCCATTCTCATTGGTTTATGGCGCCGAAGCTCAAATACAGGTCAAAGTTGGAGAACTGACTATTAGGTTCCGATATGCAATAAAGGAATCAAATGACGAGGCCATGAATACGAGCCTAGAACTGTTGGATGAAAGGCGTGGAGCTGCCCTCGTTCGATTGGCCGCCCAAAAACAATGGATCGAGAGATACTACAATCGAAGAGCCAATCTTCGAAATTTTAACATCGTGCTAAGGAAAGTCACCCTCAACACCCGAAATCCGAAGGAAGGGAAATTGGGTCCGAATTGGAAGGACCGTACCAGATTCTTGAGTGAAAAGGGTCCTACGAGCTCGGAACGATGAATGGAGAACAACTACCGAGCAATTGGAACAGATCTCATCTAAAAAGGTATTACTGCTAAGGTAAGACCCCTTTTAATTTCCTTTTTATTTCAGACTAACACTTGCAGGTGGTCAACGAGAAACGACAATGGATTTCTCGGCGAATGGCACGAAGTGTTTAGGTCTGAAAGCACGTGTTGCACTCTTTTTCTCTCAGACCGGTTTTTTCCCAAATGGGGTTTCGGCGTGAATCATGCTAACTTAGAATCAAGCTCGATTATGAATCGGCACCGAAGATCAATTCAACAATATTCAAGGTTCCTTTGCAATCAACTTCGAATACTGGGGGGCTACCCTCAGATATGCGTTATCTTCGGATATCAACTCTAGCGAGGAAACTACTTTGTAAAGGGAGGGTCTCGATAGATAGGATTTATTGTAAGGGCCAAACGGTCAAAAAGAACCGTGCCCACGTAGATTGCTCGAGCCCTAGCATAAAACATGTATGCATGTATGACTGTTTTGATCGAGAATAAAGAGAAGTACTTTCCTTGAAAACATCTTATGTTTTAAAAAAATTCCTCTTCAAATCCCCTAAAAAGAGCTTCGTACTTCCGAAAATAACGAGCCCAAGGGCAATACTTAACCGGAATACGACCACTCCCTCACTCGGGGACTGTCGTCCAACTCAAATAGCCCAAGTCATCGGGCCTCGGGGGCAAAAGACCTATTAGGAAACTCCCCAATTTCTAAAGGCCACAACCACCCTACTCGGGGATT
>ML291766.1:48736-76645 GCA_005239495.1 Nicotiana undulata
GCTTTTAAACATTACATTTTCTTTCCTTGATCAAATATTATGCATTTTTATCTTAGTTTATTCTTTAATTTCTTCATTTTTCATGAGTAGCTAAACCCTTAGTTAGGGTTGTGACCCAACCCTAGTATGGTTACTTAATGGGTAATTGATTTAGGGATTATTTATTGATGTTTTATACGTCAATACCACACAAGAGGGGGGGGGGGGGATTTGTGTGGTGTCCAATTTTTGAGTGCTGTCTCAATAGAAGAATCTGGTTATTCTTGGTGTTCCAACTTCTACTGGTGCAGAATAATAAATGCAGTAAAGTAAAAACACAGAGTTTTTTACGTGGAAAACACNGAATCAGGTTCTTCTAAGTGATCCAACTTCTACAGTTTGCGGAATAATAATTGCAGAAATAAAAGAACACAACAATTTATTCGTGGAAAACACCTGGATCAAAAGGTGAAAAATAACGACCTACTTCCTAGTAGGATTTTCCCAGACTCTTCACTATGTCAATGAGCCAAACAACATTTACAAAATAAACTCTTTTGTAAACCTAATGACTAACTCTTATCCCTTTGTGGCAAACTAGCCTCTAGCTAATTGCGACAAACTTCAAGTTAACTCTAACTTGAATACTGTGTACCTATTACAATTGCTTCTAGATATAGCTAAAAGATATAATTTGTAATCACCTACTACAAACAACTAGACTCAAAAGATAACAGATGGAACTGGTTCTTCGAGCTGGTTAAAGTAGCTTTTGAGTCGCACAGGGATTCTTCGCATGAACTGCTTGCAAAATTGCTTTGATAATTTTGCTCTCAATTCTTGTTTCACTTCTATGTTTGTGCGCACAGTTCAGCAGGAACACTTTGACAATATATAGGATCAGTAGTTGAGACGTTGAAGTAGAATTCTGATGCAACTCTTCCTTGGTGGAAGAGTTTGAGTTGATCTAAACTTCCTTGATCCCCTCTATCTTGATTCTGTCCTACCTGAATACGAAGTCCATCTCTCTATCAGTTTGCAGTCTTTTCGCTTAGGAGATAACCCCTTAATACAGAGATGATGTTTATCTCTTGTGTGTGAACTCTTCTCGTCCATTCATTCTGCATGTCTATGTATTCCATGATGGACCTGGTTCAATTGTGAGGGCATTTGTCATTCTTCAAAACTACTCAGGGACTTGATTCAACATTTATGATTGGGTATATAATATTTAGCCTAGTTCTTGCTTGAATTTGAGAATTGATGGTTGCAAACATTGATTCATGCCTAATTGACTTAGTCTCTACTTGAGAAAGAGAGACTAAGTCTAGGAAAACTTGGCTTACTAGGAGTTGGGGTGAACTCAAGAAATTGATAGCCCCAATTAAAGGGTCGAACCTAGAGATAGTAAGACCCGACTAGAGCATTTATCACTTGTTTCGCGAGATACCCATTTGGACTTGAGAAAGCCTAATTGGGCAAAATCACTCAAACTACTGAGAGGTATAAAGTGAGTAATCGCGTGTGATTGCTATATTGTATCCCGATCAACCAAACATACCCTAAAGCTCTAAATCCATTAGGTAACCAACTAGGCAGAAGTCGCAACCCTATATCTTTTATAATTTGAAAAATAACCAAAACCAAAAATATTGTCTCTTAGTTTTACAATTACAATCAATAGCTTAAAAGTAAGTAGAACCAACAAATGAATATGTGGAAGTGCAATCTAGGGCACGTCATACATTCACACCAAGTATATACCTAATCCCGCATCAAGCTCCCTCTGGATTCGACCCCGACTGGCGTTAGGTTTTTATTATTGCTTCGATCGCCTCACAACCTGAATTAGTGGTGTGAGTTTGGGCGAAATCAACGTATCAAGAAGATGCCGATTAATTAGCCTATCGTGAGATTCCTTACTATATTTAGAATTGTATCAAGAGTAGAACTCCCCACTATATAAAGGGGGTCTGATCATTTATAAGATACATCACATTTACGAAATACAAAGCAATACACTGCCTCATTCTAGCTTTGAATATCTTGTTAATCTATTCTTATATCAGTTGAATCTTCACTTGGTTCGAGAATGATCGAACTCGAGGGCCAAAGCTATTCGATTCATTTGGTTTGCATTTATTTCTTTTATAGTCAATTTCAATATTAATATATCTATTTTCTCAGTTTGTGCCAAGTTATATCACGCATCCTTAAAACCACATATAAATTCAATTATTATCCGTTTTTAGGGTTAGCGAACATACTCAAATTAGATATAATAAAAAACCAAGCATATGGATGATTGAGCGAATGGAGCAATTTTGAAAGTTGAGAAAGTAAAAGAAAAATTTTACGGGCTTCACGCGCTTTCTTTGTGTGTAAACACGCAAGTGTAATCTGGTCAAAAGTAGTGTGTCTTAGACACACTTTTGAAAGGTTGGGTGTGTAAAAAGTTTCCCGTGAAAGAGAGGTGTGTAACATGGATTTCGCTACAAGGTTGATGTGTAAACTATGTATTTTGCCTTTAAAATATCGACGACTACCGTATGAAGTACAATGTTTTTTTTACAATTATGAATTCATGATGTTAAACTATGAGCCCGTTTGGATGAGCTTGTTTTAAGTGACTTTTAAGTCAAAAGTTATAAGTTAGGAATTTTAGCTTTTGACTTTTGACTTATTTTTATCATTTTAGCTTAAAAATAAGTGCCTAAAAACTCTTTATTTTATCCAAACACCAAACGGGCTCTGTAACTTTGTGGTTAGCGAATGTTACTAAGAGCCCGTTTGGATTAGCTGATTTGAAGTAGCTGATAAGCATTAGGGACTGAAAAGCACTTTTAAGTGCTGAAATTAATTTAATAAATAAGCAGTTACGTGTTTGGATACAAGTGCTGAAATTGATAATAAGTTGCTGCAATATTTGATAAAAAAGTGCTGATAAGCTCTTTTTACGTTAAAATGACTTAAATAACCTTAGAACTGTTTACACTTATAAGGGCGTAATTTCTTCAAAATTTTAGATTCCAGATCTATTCAAATACAAAATATTTTATTTGTCATTTTATTTTAAATACAACTGTGCTTAGACCAGATAATTCTTATGATAAATATAATTTGTTTTATGATAAGCATATAATCATAAGCTATAATAATTAATAAATTGACAAAAGTTTCTGGACAAAATATTTGAAGAAAAACAAATATTGTCTTCATCACCACAACACTTAGAAAGCAATAAACCAAAATTTTGATATGTCCTCATTTATTACATACAGTTCAAAGATTAATACACAATTACATTGATACAAATATGCAAAAGAATAGAGAATTTACTTATCTTAAATAGTCAATGAGAATTGTAGACTTGAAGGGGGGAAGATTAGGTTGAAATAAATACTTGAAGCAGTGATTATCGATAGGAGTATTGTTCTAAAAAGGAATAGTTTAAGGATAAAATAGTAAAAATCTTGGTCAAATTTAAAGTGCTTATAAACTGAAAATTCATAATGACTTTTGGCTTATTTTAACTTATAAACACTTGACTTATAAACACTTTTAACTTTACCAAACACGTAGATAAACCGAGAAGTACTTATAAACTAGTTTAACTAATTTATAAGCTTAGCCAAATAGCAACTGTTTGAGACACCAGTGATCTTTGGTGACCTGGAAAAAAAAGGGGAGAGCTTGTTCTTCTTAATCCACTTTACCTCTCCTTCTATTCCTCTCTCTCTCTTTCCTCTGTAGTCTGCAATGCTCTATCGCTTCATCTCAAAATCTTCGCACCTCCTATTGCTAACCCACTTCTTAAACCCTAAGCCCTTTCCCCCTAAATCCTCATTTTCCATTCCCAAACGTAATTTCTTTCCCAATAACTCCTTTTTCTTCTCCACAGGTAACAATGGCAAAAATTCAGACCCTTTATATACTTGGACGCTCTCTTCTGAAACTGATGGATTAGTCCTCAATGAAGATTCAGCAACAGAAAGACCCGTTCTTGATGGTGAGTTTTGGTCTAAAAAACTTGGAAAAGGTACTAACTTCTTCGGTGACAACTCTAGATTTCATCTCAAAACACTGTAAAAATGCATGCTTTATGTTTAATTTGCATACTCATATCTACTGAGTAGTAGCATATTGGTAGAACAACATTGTCATGCTTTCTGAAGATAAGTTTGGAGTGTAAAGATAGTGGGGAAATAAACACTGTTATCTGTAGGTCAAATTTGCTGTCTGCTTATTTTGAAGGCTTAAAAGTGTTTTTTTAATTAAAAAAAAAATAGAGAAGGCTGGAAAGTGTTTCCAAAGTAGGCTGCTGGCCTATTACGTTCGGAACATGCTATTATTATGTACTCTGTTTAGATTAACCATGAAGATTTCTTGTCCCCAAGTTAAAGAGTTTGAGAAAGCATATTTATGGGTAAGTTAGACTCGATATCATTCTGCATGATCTGGGCCTTTCATTGTCCAAACAACAGTACATGTGATTTTGAAGTCAAATTGTAGCTGCAAAGAGGGCTAAATTTCAAAGAGTGTAGCTGCATATTTATGTTTTCCATGGTAATGAAAAGTTTGAGAATGTGGCAGGTTCTTGTACGGATGAATTGACAATCGAAAAGAGTAAACTTAATAAGCCTTTGGTAAGTGTGTATTCAGAAGAAACTTTGGAAACAATTGAGATTCTCAAGGGTGGTGGGGAAGACTTGGCGCACAGGTTAAGATTGGTGGCTCCAAAACTATCATTCAAGCTCATCATTGAGATTTTTGAGCTTTTGAATGAACAAAGAATATCTGGATTAAAGGTCTTTAATTGGCTCCGAGACTCGTATCCTGAATTTTATCGCAGTGCTTATGTCAATAGTCTGATTATATGCAATTGTGGATGGTTAGATGACTATAAAACAATGTTCTCTTTGCTGGTAGAGTTTAAGGCAGAAGAAATTTGTTTAACTGACAAGGCTTTTGGGTTCTTAACTCTATGTGGACCGAGTAAGGATTCATTGATGAATTCTACAAGGAAAGTGGTTGATATGTTAAATGAGGTTGGAGGATCCTGTCGTGGTTCTGGTGTTTATGGATTGATCGAGATGTTCTGTTGCTTGGACTTGTTCGAAATGGCAAAATTTGTAATAGAGATCACTGAAAGAACAGCTTCTCACTACAATATTTTGATCCGTAAAAGGTGTAAGGCAGGCCACATTGAAGAAGCACGAGCTATTATCAACGAGATGTTTGAACTTGGTTGTTCTCCTAACACCAATTCATATAACTACCTGCTTGGCACATTGTGTAAGAATGATAAGATGGAAGATGTGTCTATTGTGCTCGAAGAAATGAGAAGTGAGGGTCTCAATCCAGATGCAATAAGTTATGAAACTCTTGTATATCATTCATCTAGCCGTGGTCGGGTTGACATTGCCTCCGAATTTTTGAAGTTGATGGTAAATGATAATGTGGAACCTCGTTCTACTACTCATGCTGCCTATCTTAAGGTTTTGCTTGAGGCTGGAGAACGTGAGAAAGCTTATAAGTATGTGGTTGACATGAGCGCCAAATATAACCACTGTGGCAATGTACTATACAGCTTGCTGGTGAGGCTTCATCGGAAGAAAGGAGACCTTGTGACTGCTCAAAACATTCTTAATGAAATGATTGACAAGGGTCTCAAGCCGGACTTTGGAGTTTTCATTGAAGTTGTAAAGCAGCTCCAGAAGACTGGCAGGAAATCTTTATCTCGAGATCTTAGAACCAAATACTTAGTTTTCTATTGTAGTGACATACAAAAAGCTAGCAATTCCTTATCTAATTCTTTTGTCCCATGCCAAGATTGAATGCATCTCTCTAGCTGGTTTATCTATGGAAGAAAGGGTAGGAGTGTGCATTATACGGTTTTAACCAAAAAACTGTCTAAGAAAATTTTCAGTTGTCTCAGCTTTCAACTTAGATCCTCTCAGCCTTCCAGTTTGCTGTCACATTCAACTTCCATTGCAGTTGCTGCTGACATTGCCTCGCCTCTCCTCAGCCTCCACAAATGTCACCTATGTTGCACCTCCAAGGTTTGATTTTCTCTTTATCCTCTGCTTCAGGTCCCTGGTCTTTATTTTTGTTATTTTCACTTTAGTATCTACATTGTGCAATTCTGTGATACTACAGTATTTTCCTTCATCTTCATGGCTCTGTGGTTTCCACATTCCACTCTCTTACTCACTGGTTATATGCAAATTACATGCATCGATGATCATCTAAAGCCAATCAATCACAAACAAATACAGAGGAAAGAGGAATGCCTCACGTCTAGCAATCAAGGTCGGCTCTAACGTTACAAGAGGTAAGGCTTCTTCCTTGGGCCCCCAATTTTTTCTTTTTTGCATTTTAAAAATAATAGGTTTATAGGCATTTAAAAAATAATATTTAGTACTTTTAATACAAAAGTAGAGTTTTTAATATAAAAGGAAAGAAAGCTCTTTATATATATAAATAAAGTGATAATTTGACTTGCTTAAAAATGGTTAGATGAATAATTTTCCCAACGTTCCAATTTTTTACTTTTTACTCCTTCATTAGATAACGTGTAAAATTTTACTCTCCCTTTCTTAATATGTTCAAGTAAATCTTTCTTTTTTCCAATCTCTTCATGTTTCAAAAACCTCTACATATTTTTTGTCTTTCTCTTTAATATTCTTACTCACATTCTTTCTCCAAGATTTTATTAGTTTAAGCGTTCAACAATACTTTTAAGCTTCCAATAGTTCTATACTTCTATTGCTCTATAATATCTTATCTAACATCAACAATATCTCAAGAAAGACTAAATGAGTTGGCTATAATATCAATTGAAAAAGAATTATTAGAAAAAATCGATTATAAAAAGATTATTAACAACTTTATATCTCAAATAGCTAGAGGAATAGATTTCAAATAAAAATATATCTTATAACTTCCTTTTAAAAATTTAGGCCTCATATTAAATTTTGGCTTTAGGCCCCGCTTTAGCTTGAGCTGCCCCTGCTAGCAATACTGCTGGTCAGGTCATTTTCTTGCAAAAGTGGAGTCTTTGTCCTAGACTTATGTAAATTGATCTATGGTCTGCCCCTTCTTGGTTACCTAATTATTATATGAATTATCTTTATTATCATTTTTCTGTATTTGCTTAAATTATCCTGATCATGATTGCCTATGCTCGTATGTAAGGAATTGGTCAAGTTTGACTGGTCATTTTGCAACTATTTTCGACATGGAATACTTTTCTCTTATCTCGGTTTCTTTATTGTTTTTGGCAACCTTGATTCTTAAATTGTGCGGTTTATAACATATATGAAGAGAGGTGTAATTTATATAATTCTTTAATGTAACCTATTAAAAGATATACATAACTTTTTAATGTCTTATCTTTAATATTCATTCTCAAAAGGGGGATTAGTCATTGAGGAGAGGTTATCAGGCAGGACACGGCACGTCTTCAGCTTGCCGAGGACATGACCCTTGATAGGAGGGGAGGGAGGTCGAGGATTAGGGTAGTAAGTATTAGAGCGTAATTCCTTTTCATACTTGTATTGCTTTTCTATACCTATAGTACTAGTGTATTCTCGGATTTCCTATTCTTAGATTTCTAATACTACATGCTATTTTCTTGCTTCAGTTATCTTATTTTCTAGCTATGGTTATTACTTCTCTTTACACATGGATTCTTCTTTGCCATATTTCCTTTTCTAAACTGCTATTATTATGCTTTTCTTGAGCCGAGAGTCTATCGGAAATAGCCTCTCTACCTTCACAAGGTAGGGGTACGGTCTGCGTACACACTACCCTCCGCAGACCCCACTTATGAGACACACTGGGTATGTTGTTGTTGACCAAATCGTAACTCTTTTTTGAATGGAGGCAGTTGGTCATTGTCATTCTACATTGTAGTAATCTATGATATTTGCATGCTTGGCTTTTGGAAAATGATTTGAGCAAATGGGTTTGACTTTCTTTTTCTGAATCAGTTTACATTGACACTTGGTTCATTGTTTTCCATTTTCATTTACTAGGTTGAGTAAATCTTTGGTGAACATTACATGCTGCAGCTGTGGTTGCACGGAGCCAGGAACCCATGGTTAATTCAATAAGTAGAGATTGCACCTCCCCAGAAAATGGAGGTTCGCCTGAAGATTCTGTTCGCCTCCCTGTGGCATACTGTTATTACTTCTGGAAAGCAAAAGGTAAAGACAGTGTTATTGTAGGCTTGGCTTATTTCTCTAATTCTGAGTAAGGATATATAATTCAAATCCTTGTTCATATTGTGGCTTTGTCTTCTTGCAAGTAGTAAAGCGTCTGCTGTTGTAAATTTTTAAGCGGATCTGCGGATGAATAATCAAATAACAATAGGCAACATTGATTCCCCATGCTCTCATTATAAGAGTTAAATCATTCTCTCGAGTGTTTCAACTTTCATGCATTCCTATTTGCACTTTATTTACTAGCATATATATATATATATATATATATTTTGATGGCCTAGAAATCTGTATGGTGTAATTGTATAGTATATTGAGATAATCAATGGTTACTCTTTGGAATGTAACCGTTATGCTGACTATATATGTTCATTACTAGTAGTATTATTGAATGAGTATGTGTCTCCTTTCTTTTCTTTGGCTGCACTACTGAAACCCATGTACTTAATCTTTATGGTTCCCTCAATTAGTTATGTCGGCATGTATTATCACCTCTCCTTTCTTTGTGTTTTGGCCTCACAGATATGACTCTGTTTTCCTCATCTTTAATATGAGGTGGACTTTGCCCAAGACAATTAAGGACCTGCATTTGGTGATTTTTTTTCTTTAAGCGCAAAATAGCAATATACATGGACTGAAATATAGGTGTCTTTATCTTTTGGCTTTTTGGTGTATAATGGGAGTATGCAAATGATACAAACAGCGTGATGAGAAGGTTTTAGTTCAATAACCTGATTTTTGCACTGTCACTAGTTCGTGCTGCTTTAGAATTATTATATTCTTTCTTTACTTATACAAAGGAAAGAGCTTGGCTGTATCGTAACAATCTCTAGAGTGTTCTTTTTTATTCAATTTCCTAAAAATAAACGACATTCGATCCAAACCATAGGATGTCAAGATTTGTTTAGTTTTTAAAATCCACCATTTAAGGCTTGCTATAGAAATACACAAATTACAGAACAAGTACAAAAACAATGCCTCAAAACTCAAGGTTAAATTCTCCTAAAACTATTTGGGGCGTAGGTGTTTATTCGTTTGAAATTAAAGATTTAGATGCGACATAAAATATTCAGCATTTCAGGCTCATGCATTAAAAAGACTTTTCCTCAATTTTCAAATTTTGAGCTTCTTTTCTAGGATCCCCGTCGAGGTCGCTAATTAACACGTTCTGTGTTACATTAAGATATTTTGTTTTTTAATTGCTAGAACACTTCTAAAATTCCACAACTGCTCTATGCAATGCAACAACTATGACTAAACATAAAAGTTAAATAAAGATTTTTGCTGACCTACTACGCTCATTAGCAGCTTAGCATATTACCAATGTATGCATTTTTTATTTTCCTTAGGTGTCCTTATGGAACTCGGACACGAGTTCATTTGAATCAGTACTTTTGATGCGGAGATAAACTTATATATAAAAATTTATTCAAATTGCACTAAATAGTAAATATGAATGCATAATGAAAAATACAATAGGTTTAATGCTTAGAACTTTAAAGATTGAATCCTTAGAGCTTAAATCTTGATTCCGCCTCGAAGATTTTTCATAAATACCTACTTTTAGGGTTCCCAAAATCTCAACCAATAAGGGGTGGTGATGGCGCCTAACACCGCTTGCTAGGCAAGCCAATACAAATAGACAAGAATAATAAAGGAACAAAGACTCAGGAATTGCGAAGTAGATCTATGGGGATTTGCAAGAAGCTCTACTAGGACTATTTCTATAAAAAGATGTGCAAAAGTGTAGTATGAGTACACCACAATCAGTACCCAGTAAGTATCAAGTCTAATAGTAACGAGGCTAAATGCTTCTGAATACTTACAAATAACAAAATTAAGAACTAGAAAGAAAGGGTAATGTCATGAATAACAAATATAAAAAAAAAAACCAACATTTGAAGGGTATTGAACATTCTTTTCCAGTACAAAAATAACTATAACGCTACTCGTATATAGAAATTAAAGATAGCATGCTCAGTTAACGGAGACAAGACTCTTAACTAGCATATAAAAATGTTAAGTAACAATTAACGATTAAATTAATACTTCTAAATGAGTTAATTATATGAAGGTCTGTTCAAACCAGTACAAGATCCATGTACCCCGATATATAATCCATGTATCAACATAACCTGATACAAAATTCATGTATCAATGCGGTACAAAATTCATGTACTAACCAAGAACACATGGCCCAAGGTAATATGGGTAATCACCTGACTCCGGAGGAACATATCCACATTCAAGCGCAAAGAGGATCATAATAGCATGACTTGTAAGCCAATATCCAATCATCATTTCCTAAATGCCATAGCGTTATCACATTTGCACGGTTTATCTTTCAAGGGTAAATTCTCAATCCAAATCAAGTATCCTTATTCATCTTGTATGCATATGCTCAAGAATTATAGATAAAAGGTGCACAAATACTTAATAAAAATCATACAGATATGTGCTCATGAAATCTTTATGTGACTAAGGACAATATAAGCAATTCAACATATCAAGGATACTTTCTTATGCCTTTGTAATTGATCATAAACCTAGGCATGATTTCTAATATGCATAGGAGAGCAAACGGAATCACATAAATAAATTAAAAAAATCATGAATCAAATGAGTACATAGGCAAAACAAGGCATACAATATTTCAATTCTACCATGGTCGTGTTATGAACTCGATAAATGCATATACGCTCGCCACGACGTACATACACCACCCCTAATAGTTTAAACATACAGAAAACAAGTCAAATCCTAGAGGTATCCCTCTTAACAAGATTAGCCAAAAGATTTACCTCTACCTAGTAGCCTAAAAATTACCAAAAATGCCAAATCCTCAAAAATCCAATTCCAAATGACTCGAATATAGTCAAATAACCTAATAACATCAAACAAAGCCATAGAAATCGAACCCAACAGTACATATTGAATTTTTAACCAAATAGACGAAGTCAACCCGAGCTCGCCTTCCAGAACCCGACAAAACTCATAAATTCCAAATACCCATTCCAATAAAAATTCAAATATACAAGTTTTATCCGAAATCAATCTCAATCGGGGTTCAAATCAAAATTATTCACTTTGCAAAAGTTTTGCCAAAAACCCACAAATTTCTATATAAAATCCAAGCCTTTAAGTGTAAGAATCCATTGAATATCATAATATAAAGTCAATCTAAGTGTAAATTGCCTACCTTCAAAGACGTAGTGAATTTGCTCTTCAAAATCTCCCAATCTCGAAGTCTAGGGCTTAACGTATGATAAAGTGGGTAAAAGTCCCGAAATTCTCATTTAAGTAGTCTGCCCAGGCCTATCATAGCGGTCGCGAAGGCCAAAAGTTGCCCAACTGAAGACTTTCCTTCGCGAACGCGACCACTGCACCGCCAAAGCCTACACAACACGACATCACACCCGCGATCGAAGAAGGCAAACATCCCGCCCGACCACAAGCCATCATGAACGTGTCTCCTGAACGCAAACGCGAAGCAGGAAATCCCAACCCTCCGCGAACGTGAAGCAGCATATCCTAGCCCTCCACGAATGCGACCCTTCTCCCGCGAAGGGTAAATCTTCTCTTGTCAAATCCTCCACTACGCGATCGCGAGCCTCTCTTTGCGATCGCGAAGAATCCCCTTTGCCAACTTTTGGCAAATAGCACCAAAATGTTCTAGGAACCTCCAAATCCAGCTCCGAATATACGCCTCAGTCCAAAATCACCATAAGAACCTACTGAAGCCATCAAAACACCCGTTTGAGGTCATTTACACAATAGTCATACTTTGGTAAATTCTTGCAACTTAAATTTCAAAAAATGACACTAAGTGTTCTTAGTCACTCTCGAATATTCCCGAAGCCAAACCAACCATCCCGCAAGTTACAAAAGCACAGATACACATACGAAAAACATCAAATAGAGGAATGTGGCTCAAATATATAAAACGACCGGCCAGATCGTTACAATAAATTATACTCCCTCCGGTCCACAATAAGTGACCATTTTATTTTTTTATTTTGGTCCAAAATAAGTGTCCATTTACATAATGAAAAAGGAACTAATTTTATTTTTCAAAATTTGCTCTTATTTATAGATTCCAATGTGTCAAAGTAATAATTAATTAAGATTAATTTAGTAAATATATCTTTTTTTCTAGAACATAAAATGGTCACTTATTGTGGATGCGAGGGAGCACTGCATTAATACTCCCTAAAGAATCTTCTTGTTTTCATTTGTCTTCGTGCTTCTTTAAGTTTATTAATTTCCACGCGATATAATTATTGTGCTCAACTATTCTAAACGCAAAAGTTTGTGTAATTATTATGTTAGGTACAACTAGAATGATAATCATGACATTCCAATAACTAATACTACTATTGTGTGACCTTTTAAGATACATATATAGAAGTATGTAGAGCCAATAAAACACGTACTAGTTGAAAACAAGATAAAACTTAACTTAGCTCATTTAAAAACAAAAAGGAAAAAAATGCGGCCAGAGCAGGAAAAGGAGAAGGTAGTAGTGGCATCATATGTATGCAATGATCTAGAGAAACCAATAGTTTCCAATGTAACCTTGTTGTCTCAAGTCCCAGTCATTGATATGGAAAAGTTGCTGCTTAATTATGGAGATGATGATACAGAGCTTCAGAAGCTGCATCTTGCTTGTAAAGATTGGGGATTCTTTCAGGTATTCAATTATATCAGAAATATTTTTGCATCCAAGTCTATAGTAGTATATGTTATTACAACTATTCGTTGCATTTTTTAATTTTCAGATGATAAACCATGGAGTGAGTAGTTCACTGATGGAGAAAGTGAGGTCAGAAATCCAAGGATTCTTCAGTCTACCGACAGAAGAGAAGAAGCAATTTGAGAGACAAGTAGGGAATCTGGAAGGATATGGGGAGATGTTAGTGTCGTCTGAATCTGATGAACAAAAAATAGAGAGTTTGGTTGGCATGTTTTACCTCATTACTCACCCTACTCATTTGAGACAACCTCATTTACTTCCTAAGTTTCCTGTCTCATTAAGGTACATCACATCTCTCTCTCTCTCTTTACCGTTTATATATATATATACACTGATGATTAATTGTGCAAACGCTTCAATCTGGTAAATTATATACTCCCTTCCTTTTCATCAATTTTTGCTCAACATATTGATATTAGAAGAATTACGATTTTCTATACTTTTCGTATAGTTTTTAAAATTTTAAATTCCGAATAAATTGAACTCATTTATTTTTAAAAGATTAATCACATTCACTTTTAAAAAACGAAAAGTGACAAGTTGGGTTTGACGAAGTAAAATAATTACGTATCCATCAAATCCATCACGTCTAGACAATCGGAAATTATGATTTAATAGTACCCATGTGGCCAAGCTTCTTTTTTCAAAAGGAAAAATCCTTTTCGCCACACTGTTTTTTGCCAGATTGACTCCAATAGGGTCATTTAGGTAATTTTACGCCCCAATTAGGGTTTCAGACGTATTTCTATGCCGATAATACCCTTTCAGTTAATTTTGAATATTCTCTCCCACCATAATAGCTACAATTATTTGTCATGATAGATTGATATAACCACGACAATCAAGATAGCCAATGAACTTCCGTAGTTAGTTATAATTTTTGTCATGCGCTTGAAGTTACCATATCAATATTATTTACCATAATAAATTAGTTGTTAAAAAAGTTCATAGTTAAAAAACATTTGCTTTGATTATAAAATCAATATAAGAGTTTGTCCAAAAATGAGAGAAGTTTTATGAAAATAAATTTCAAATATGAAAAGAAAGATTTTTTCCTACAATGTAGAAAAGTTAGTAAGTGCATATAATTGAAAATTTTATTAATTAAAATTTAATTATTTTTAACTACTTTATTAGTGTAAATTTAAATCCGTCGAAAATCAAAAGAATTATCTTGAGTCATAATGACAACTACATACATTTGAAAAACTTAGTTGGGTTGAAATTAGTTTCTACATTTTTCCGGTGAAGGGGGGTATGCATATATATTAACAATTATACAACAGAGTACTAATTGTTAGGGGGATACTGTATCCCTCCTATGTTGGACAAAACTTGTTCCAGATTATCACTATTACAAACCAAAATGTTTTTAGTTACTTCATTTCCTAGGATGTCTGTCAAGAAATATTCATTTGCAAACATCGGAGGAACTGACAACATTGTTGTTCTTCCCAAAAAGTTAGTTTTTGCTCCTTCCTTTGCCAATGCATCCGCCACCCTATTATGCTCCATGTAGTTGTGTTTCACTACTACTCTGGCCATCATTTGGATCAACAACCTACATTTAGAAATAATATAGTCATAAGTGCTATTTCCTAAGATTAGCATTCTTATTACCTTTGTAGAGTCGGTGGCTACTTCCAGTGGTGTTAGGCCATTCAGTTCTGCAATTTGGAGGCCCCTTAACAATGGAGTCAATTCCGTAAGAGTATTGGTGGTGTGTGGCATGTTCTCCATGAAGCCAAAGATCCGGTCACCACTAGATGTCCTAAAAACACCACCAATGCCACCTATTCCTGGGTTACCTAGAGCTGCCCCATATGTATTTAGTTTGTAGTGATCCCTTAGAGGAGGTTCCCATTTGACTCTTATAGTGATTGGAACCCTTATACTCTCCGTGCTAGCTATTATGTAGAATTCAATGGCTTTAGCAATTGTGTTTACAGTGGAGATGTGATCTTTCTTATTGTTCAAATGGTAATGATTTCTCGTTAATCAATGTGCCAAAGGTAGAAGGGGAGGATAACCTCCCAGGAGAGTATGTTATTGAGGGGCATTTTTCTTAGTTTGTTTCATGTATTGGACCAGCATTGGGATGTGAAAATTGGATTTCTCAGTTGGCTGTCATTTGTGTTTTTTAAGGTAAGATCATGCCAGAACAACTTGGCATTTGGACAATCGAAAAAAATATGGGTGCTTGTTTTTGGAATGGAGGAGTAGAAGTAACAAGCAGGGTTACAACTAACCTCAACTCTGTTCAGGAAGGCTTCTGCTAGCAGCCTATCATGTGATAGCATCCAGATGAAAGTTTTGATCTTGTTGGGCACCCTTAACTTCCAGATCCAACTGAAATTTTCCCCATCCACACTCTTTAGTGAATCAACTTTGTTGCTAAGGAAGTGTAAGCTGATTTGGTGGTAAATATGTCATTTTGTGTCAGACACAAAATCATCTTGTCTTCCTTGACTGTGTTTGTAGGGATTAAAGTGGATTTGATCAAGTTCATGATATTATCTTGGAGATTAAGCGAGATGGAAGAGGTATTCCGTTCCCCATTATTATAGATAGCGACCATCTTGGCATTAATGTCATTAGGTGTTAGAAGCCCCCACTCATTTCCTTAATGGATGTATTATTTGGGATCCATGCATCATTAAGGAAGCCTACCCTCTTTCCTTTGTTAACGACCCGTCTGTTGGCCTGCCTACATGTATCCAACACCCTGAGGATACACTCCCAGATTGGAGATTTGAATTTTTGGGGGTTTGGTTCCAATTACAGTGTTTGGAGATTAGGACTCTTACCCATAGAGAAGAGATATTATGAAAAATTCTCTAGGCAAGGCCATCTTGGAATGCGATGTTCTTGCATTCAAGCCTAGTCCCCTATGGAATTTGAGTTGTAACTTTATCCCAGCTTACCAGGTGCATTTTCTTCCTATTTGGAGTAGTACCCCAAATAAAATTTCTTTGAATTCTATCAACCAGCTTGGTAGTTTTGGAGGGTAACTTGATGAATTGAATGATATGGCTTGGGATGCTACTAAGTGAAAACTTGGCCAATGTTACTCTACTAGTCGTGTTTAGATAGTTTGTTTTCCAACAAGCCAGCTTAGACTGCATATTGTCAATTATAAATTGGAAGTCACTATTGGAAGGTCTCTTGTGGAACATGGGAAAACCCATATATTTACCAAACGAGGTTATAGCTTGGATGGAAAGAGAGTTAGTAAGAGTCTCCATGGTATCATGTTTACAATAGAGGAGAAGAAGACCCTAGACTTAGTGAGGTTAATCTCTTTCCCAGATGCATCATTGAAAGAATTCAGAATGTTGGTGATTGAGTTGCAGTTTCTGATGTTAGCTTTGGCAAAAGGGTCAAGTCATCAGCAAAGAAAAGATGGGAAATTTTAGGAACAGACCTACTGATGCTAATTGGTGACCACTGCTTGGCAGAGACTGCATTGTCAATAAGCCTAGCGAGTCTCTCCATGCACATGATGAATTGATAGGAAGAGATGAGCTCTCCTTGCCTAAATCCCCTGGTTGGTTTGAAGGTTTCAATTTTGCCACCATTCACCAGGATAGAGATAGAGGAGGAACTGGCACAAGATAAGATGAGCTTGGTGAGGCCCGGTGGGAAATTAAAAGCTTGGAGTGTGTCTCTAATGAAAGACCACTCAATCATGTCAAAGGCTTTCTCGAGATATCTTGAGGATCGTGTTGGCCCGATTTCCTCTAATTTTGCCAAAGTGAGTGATGTATTCCAATCATGCTCTCCTATTGGATATGAAGCTGGCTTGGCTAGTGCCAATTATGTCTGGGAGGAGGGGTTTAATCCTATTTACAATGACCTTTGTAACAGTTTTGTATATGGTATTGCAGAGCCCTTTGGGTCTGAAGTTCTTGAGCATAGTGGCATGGGGGTATTTGGGGATGAGATGGAGCAATGTCTCATTCATTGTATTATGCATAGTGTGGGTGTCAAAACACAATTTGCAGAAATCACTCATTGACTTCTCAACTATGTTCCAATACTTCTGATATAAGAAGAGGCGCAACCCATCTAGCCCAGGAGCTTTGAAAGGCTTGAAAGAGAAGATGGTCTCCCTAATTTCACTCTCCCTTAGTGGAGTTTCCAGGGTGACTCTTTTAGAGTTGGATAGTGTATGGGTTTGGCCAACTGGACTATTTATATGCAAAAGAGCTTGAGTATGTGAGAAGGTGTAGAGGGACCTGAAATAGTTTTGGATGGACTTTCCTCTTGCTCATATTGCCAATTGCCAGTTTCATCTTTTAAGGAGAGGATTCTGTTTCTCCTTTTCCTATTAAGAGTAGAGGTGTGTAAGAACTAGTGTTTGCATCACCATTAGTGAGCCAATTAACTCTAGATTTTAATTTCCGGAATTCTTCCTCATTCTTTAGGATGGAATCAAGCTCCTCTATCATGCTATTTTCTAGATTTAAGAGGAAATCACTAAACTATTAGCTGGATGATTTCTGGATTTCAGCTATTCTGGCCATAAGCCTTCTTTTTTTTTTTTTCCAAAATATTTTGCCAAATGTATGTCTATTCCACCGAGTGACTATGTTCTTGAAGAGCTGGGTTGATTGAATTAGAGGAGAGTTTGGAGGGAAGGCCTCAAATATGAGATTGGGAAAAGATGGATGGCTAGCCTATATGGATTCAAACCTAAAAGGTCTATTGATACCATTTTCAGTTTCACCCTTCAACGTTATGAGTAAAAGGGCGGTGATTAGAGTGGGTCCTAGGAAGGTGGGATACACAGGCCTCAGCGTACTCAGAGATCTAACAGTCATTAGCAAAACATCTATCAATCCTCTCTAGGATTAGACTACTCAATCATATTTTTATATCTTTTGTTTGTCCCTGTGTATTTACTACCTTTATAACGTAGGTCCACCGGTTTGCTTCATTGAGGAAGTTCCAGAAGAAGTTACTTCTGTTAGGGTTGATGGTATCATCCCCAAACTTATCCCTAACTTTCAATACTTCATTAAAATCACCTCGTTAAAACCAATTTCCAGAAAAGTTCCTAGAGATATCAACTAAATTTTCGCGCAAAAGTCTCCTTTCAAATAATAAGCTGCTAGCATAAAATGCAGAAAAAAGCCAAAGGGTATGAGAAGGTAATACCTTAACCATGGCATGGGTACCTTAGGGAGTGGTGGATACCTCATCTACCTACATGGAATCTGCCTTCACATCATGACTATCCCCCTAGAGAGGTCGTTGTTGGGAACTCTATTAGCATGTCAAATTAGAGCTCTTCTGTCAGCTTCTTGTGATCATCCATCCTTGTTTCCATCAGTATTAACATGGCTGGTTTATACAGTTGAACCATAGATGAGCAGTGCCTTCTGAACCCTGCACTGTTCCCTCCCTAACATTCCATATGATGTAATTCATTAGGGGGGTGAGTTTGGTTGGGGAGTCCATCCTCTATGCCTTCTCTGTCCCCTGAGAAGGCAATCATAGATTCCCTCTTCCCTTGATTTCTCATGCTCAGCACTGGGGTCAGCGTTAACAATGGCTTGGTCACACCCTGACACTAGTGGGATCCCAATCCCATTCCACACTTGGTTAAAATGCGGGGGCATAGTAGGACTAGAATCTCGCTGCTCTCCGCACTGAACTCTATCGCCCTGACAAGTCCAATATGAGTGAGTCCGTTCGCAATGGTCTATATCCTTCCCCCTTTGCTTCCTTGGTTGTTTTCCCCTTTTGCATGTCCAACACTCTGTTGATTTCTTTTGCGTGTTCCCTAGCGGTGAGGTTCGACTCTTCCCTACTGTAGTTGATGACGATGACACTTATTGGGATAGTAGTTCGATAACCACGAATTGGGGAGTTGGCACTGGTCTTCCATTGTTGGGTCTGGGAAGAATGGGATCGATTGGAAGGCTTAAAATATCAAGTTGTTGATCATCGGAGGTTCCAAATTGGGGTGCATGTTGCCGGTGATGATCATCGACTACTAGAGATTTGTGCCAAAGGTAGCCAAGGCCTTGTTCAAAGCTTCCACTGTTACCCTCGTCAGATGCGCTGGGTTTTGAGTGATTAAGGTCACTCGTTGGTTCTATAATTGGAAGTTGTAGGCTAGCCCTTGCCGTTGTAACGCCAGTTCCAGCCAATATGTCGGTGTGTTGTCCGACGACAGTGGGAAGAAGGTTACAAGGATGGGTGGTTGTTGGGGGTTTTCCATTTTTGTGTTTTTGCGATTTGCTCTTATGGTAAAATTAAAGAATAGGTTTGGCGGTTGGTGCATAATAGGGTATTTGGGGTTACTTGTCAAATCAGACCCGGTAATTTGAGCTTTGGTATTTGCATCTAATACCGGGGATTTGGAATTGATTGTGAATCTGCTTGAGTGGATGGAAGATGTCATATCACCTGAGTTTGAATGATTTCTTAGGTGATGTAGTTGAGTAACCATGATTGAGGTGAGGTTGTTTCTCCAGGTTGCTTTGGTAGGGATGAATAGGGGGCGAGTAGGTACTGGGGTAGGAAGTATCATTTTGGGTAAGGTATTCTGATTAGGAATGGTCCCAGTAGTGGACTTTGTGGGAAGATAGTGACCCAACCCACTCAGGTTTGTCAGGTCAAAGCCTGATGTTTGGTTTGTGATGGGGGCCTCATTGTGTACAACTTGGGCTTGGATGGGGCCAGTAATTGTACATGTGCTTGCCTCATCCGGCTCCGGTCCCGCTTTCCTCTTTGCATTGGACTTGAGCTGAGTGTGTGTGTGGATTGGACTTTTGGAGGGTTTTTGTTTGTTAGTCAGACTTGTAGGCCGTTTAAGATTAGTATCCTGATTAGTATTAAACTTAGTATTGTATTTAAAAGTTTTTTGTTTCCGGAAACTTACCAGAATTTGCATCGAACGTTTTTACCTAGATCTTTTGTGTGGTTTGTTCAGCCTGGCTTGCGATTTCTACTTCATTGCTCCGAGCATGCGTGGTCTTTTGATTTGGTTTTCTTCTTCTTGGAAAGTTACTGTTTTCCTTTCGCCCTTATTCTCTTTAAGATTACATGCTTAAGAGAATTCTAGGGCTTCTTATGATGGCATTGGCCTTTCTTGCTTGTTGGGTACAAGATTTCAATGTGTGGCCAATTCTGCCACAACCTTTACATAAGGTTCCTTCCCCTTCATAGATCACTGTCTGTTTGTGATCTCCAATAATGACTGATGTGTCCACCGGAGTCTTCATGGAACTTGGATACATATGCGTGCACACATCCCCTCAGGATGGAGGATGTGCACGTGTCTATTTTGAGTAATTTACCAAGCTTCCTTCCTATCTTTTCCAGGATTTCTTTATCATAGAACTCTATTGGCAATTGCGGTAGGCGAATCCAGATGGCAGTGAAAGATAGTGTAGCTTTTTGTGGAACGAATTTTAGAGGGTAAAAAAATTGAACAACATTTCATTATAACAAATTCTAAAATTTAATTGTTTTTAACCACTTTATTATAGTGTAAATTCAAATCCTTCAATATGTTTAAGTAAAATGTCAAAATAAAAAAGACTACCTTGAGTCATAATGTCAGCTACATACGTTTTGTAAAACTTAGCTGAGGTGAGATTAGTTTCTATAAAATTAAAATAAGTGATGTAAGCAAAGGTTTAAAGGTTTAGTTGATTTTAAAGTTCTAAATATCAGAAAAGTTAATATGGAAGGTACACTACAAGAATTGAAAATGCAGGACTTTTAGAAGTAAAAAGAATTGAAAAACTAAGTTTTTAAATATTAGGAAATAATTAAATGGCTATTTCTAGATATTAGGGAATTAATTAAGTAAGTTTTCGTAGGTAGTAGAGAATTAATTAAATGACTATTTTAAATAGTCAAAAAAGTAATTAAATAACTATTTTATCACGTGTGAGAATTTTTTAAAGGATAAAAAGATAAATAACATTTCACTAAGAATATAATATAGAATTAAATTAGATAGATGTAGATATATAATATGTTTATGACCACAAAGTTTTAGACATTTTTGGTATGTTATACATATTTACTTCCTTTTTAAACAATATCTCCAATTAGTTATATAAATTATGATATATCTAAAACTTGTGTGTCGTTTGATGAAGGGATGCCCTAGAAGAATACTCAACACAAGTGAAGGAAGTTGGCATGAAAATATTTAACATAATGGGGAAAGCATTAGGAATGAAGGCAGAAGAAGGTCTGAGCGCTCTTTTTGAAGGAGGAAAGCAATCAATGAGAATGAATTACTATCCAAAATGTCCAGAACCAGGTGTTGTTATGGGACTAAACCCCCACAGTGATGGTGCTGGCTTGACCATACTTCTTCAACTCAATCAAGTGGAAGGTCTCCACATTAAGAAAGATGCTGCCTGGATTCCAGTTACACCTCTCCCTAATGCATTTGTTGTCAACATCGCAGACATGTTAGAGGTAATTTTACAAAACAATATTAACATTGCCGTCCGAATTTTTATTTTTATTTTTTACCAGCTATACATTAGTTCTCACTCTTTTTAATTAACTCATGGCAAGTATATACTAATTTTCTCAGTGCTGTTGTATATAGATTGTGACGAATGGAATATATAAAAGTGTTGAACATCGACCAGTTTTCAATCCAAATAAGGAGAGACTCTCTGTTGCAACATTTTTCGAACCGAGAAGCGACGTTAATTTAAGTCCAGCAGAAAGCCTCATCACTCCTCAAAACCCACCTAAATTCAAGCACATTGGTACTGTTACTGATTACGCCAAAGGATTTTTCAGTCGACAACTTGGTCAGGGATCTTATCTTGATACTATGAGAATAGTAACTAAGGACCAAGACAACAATTGATCATCCCATTTTCAATAAGGATTTATATACACTAATGATATTGTAAAAGTATTTACAATACAGTGGAATTGAATTTAAATCGTGCGATATCAGGTTAGTTGCTATTGTCATGTTATTATTTGTAAATATGTTGTATAAGTGTTCTGATTATCTAAACATATTTTACACAAAACTTAAACTCCAATAAATAATTGCCTCATTTTGTGTGATGTTTCATTGGCTCGTATATGTTAATTGCAAATTGCAGACAGGGTTTGCTGTATTTCAATATCAGTCTTGTAAATCCTCTAGTTTGTTGTTTCGGGATTGAAAATAAAATCGAAATGAGAAGAAGGATCACCATTTCTAATGTTAAAAAAGGAAGCAAATCTAAGCTTTTGGCACTACTCGTTGTATGAATTCTAAGCAAGTGTTGTCGCACCTCCTTTTTCCCAAGGGGATAGGAAGTCTTTCCAATAAAAGTAACATTACGGAAATGGGATTATTTGTTAGTTTTCAGAGTCGCCACTTGGAATAATTTATGGTGTCCCAAGTCACCGGTTTATTTTAAAATTCCAAATCGAGGAAATGTTTGACTCCGTTTAAAGTCCGTGAAAACCAGAAGACCGAGTAAGAAATTCTGTTAATCCGAAAGAGGTGTTAGGCATTCCCGGGTTTCGTGGTTTTAGCATTGTAACTCAACTGTTATTGATTGGCCTAATTATCTGATTAATTACATATTTAGAACCTATTGTGCATTTTTTAACTTTTAACTGCTTTTAGTATTTATGAAATTATTTCTGGAACAAGTCACGATGTTGTACACTTGTCGTTCTGGTACACGTTGCAAATCGCGCCACATGAAAGGTACCCACGATTTTTCGTCATGTTTATTTTTATTATTATTAGAAGTTGTGGTCGGGTCATATGAAATGCATACCCGAATGGGTTTTACGCATCTGATCATGCCATGGGAACCGTACCCATGGCCAAGATGAATTGCTAATCGTGCATAAAGCAAAATAGGGTGTTCATTAATGATCTGAACTAATTTGAGATGATTGCAAGGCCAAGAGTTATGAATATGACATTGTTGGAAAGAAGTGTAATTTTTAAATACTGAGATCATTTTTGGCAGAACTCGGATGTCTAAAGAATAACGAGTGCCTCACAATTGACAATTAACTAGCGCAAACAGAGATTTTACAAAATGAGATATTACGCTAGGATTTAAACGCAAACGACATACATGCAATTACTAAACATGTGAATTAAATCGATGCCATTCACGACCCAGTGAAGTTTCAGATTGAACTTTCTGAAAAATGGTTAAAGCCATGAATGACATATTTCCAAATACGGTGGAATAAAGTAAAACACTCCTAAGAATAGGCACTCAAATTTATATAAATTTTTTAAACATCTACACGATTCCTCTCATGCTATTTAGCTGATTTGGAGAAAACACAACTTTGGACACAAGCATAGCATTTAAGGCTTGTAGCGGTATTATAGCTGAATGAAATACATAAACAATTGAACAACTGGACTTCTGAATAGTCACTAAGCAACTACACTACATCATTGTATGCTCAAAATTACAACATTCACCCACACTAAAGAATATAACTATGGTTAAATTTCATTGTGATCACGATTATAACTTATGCTTAATGGATAACCAACCCAAGCAACAAAGATCCAACAGAGATGTGACTGCGCTCAATCCTTAATTTAAGCATCAGACTTTAGTTTATCAGGAACCATGAAAAGCAAACTCAAATTTCAGTGATTAATACTCAAATTAGGCAGCATATAATTATATGTACAATACACCTGTTGAATTCTAATAGAAACAGGTGAAATACAAAACATTCTAATCATAAATCACTGCTAAACCACATTCCATCTATAACCAAACTTCATGTAATTGCTATGTCAAAATTAAACATTCAAGTTATGTTCGAAAACCTACAAACAGTAGGCTTAAAAAAATATAGCAGATAATTCATACTTCAATACAAATAAAAACAGAATACAAATGATAAATTTGTACCTGAACTTGTAAATGAAGATGAACCTTTGCCAAATAAAGACCAAGAAAATCAGCTATAAATAAGCTCACAACAGGTCAACAGTAGAAGACATGATGACACCCAACTCCCAGATAAAGAATTGTAACGACCCGGCCGGTCGTTCTGTAGAATCTACATTATTATTACTGTTTCTGTCTTGTCATACATTAGTTATACCGTTTATGATGTGTCAGAGTTGGTTGGCTCGGGTTCGAAATGGTTGTAGTAGGAACTGAGACACTTAGTCTCCAGAAATAACTTTATAGTTGGAGAAGTCAATTGAGAGTTGACTTATTGGTAAATGACCTCGGAATGCGGATTTTATGGTTCGGATAGCTTCTTTAGGTGATTTGGGACTTAGGAGTGTGTTCAGAATATTTTTGTGATGTCCGGTGTAGAAGTAGGCTTGAATTGGCGAAAGTTAGTTTTTGGCGATTTCCGGTCGGTAGTGGAAAATAGGCTATCGGGGTCGGAATGAAATTCCGAAAGTTGGAACAGGTTTGTAATAGCATTTTGGATATGCGTGCAAAATTTCAGGTCAATCGGATGTGTTTTGGTTAGTTTCGGGATCTTTGGTGAATTCTAGAAATTTCAAAGTTCATAGGCTTGAAATTGAGGTGATTTTGGTGTTTTCGTGTTGTTTTTGGTGTTACGAGGGCTCGATAAGTTTGAATGGTGTTATGGGGTATGTTTGTATGTTTGGTTGAGGTCCCGAAAGCCTCGGGTGAGTTTCAGGTGGTCAACGGGGTGATTCTTGGATTTTGAGCATAGCTGTTTTGCTGGTGTTTCTGCAGCAGGGATTTACCCTATGCGTTCGCGAAGGTGGTCCCGCGTTCGCATAAGGGCTTTTGGCTTCTGAGAAAATTCCTTCTATGCGTTCGTGAACCTGGAGGTGCGAACACGGAGGGTTGAGTCGAGTGGTCATCGCGAACGCGGGCTGAGGAGTGCGTTCGCGTAGTGTAATTGGTAGCTGAAGACCCAGGCCCATTGGTCTATGTGTTCGCGGGGCCTGGGGTGCGTTCGCGAAGGTCTGGGTGGTTTGGGCAGTGCGTTCGCGTGGCTTGTGGCGCGTCCGCGAAGAGTAAAGTTGTAACCATTTGGAAATACTCTATGCGAACGCGGTCATAATGATGCGTTCGCGATGAGTAAAACCTGGGCAGTATTTATTTAACCCATCCGCGACCCTTACCCACTTTTCCACTATTTTTGGACGGGAATAGAGCTTTTGGAGAGATTTTGAAGAGGGAAAACGATTGTTCTTCATTAAGGTAAGGATCTTGGACCCAATAACTCGATTATATGTGATTAAAGACTAAATTAACAGTGTTTAATTAGGGAAAATCAGTGGAAAAAGGTGAAATTAGGGCTTGAGTTTAAGAGACCTTTTAGAGGTAATTTGAGGGGTCAATCGGACTCCGATTTCAGAGTTCATTATATGTACAGACTCGTGGGATGATGAGGATCGTTTTGGTATAAAGTTTGTCGAGTTCCGAGACGTGGGTATGGGGGTCGGGTTTTGGCTAATTTCGGGGTTTGTGCATAAAGTTGATATTTTGCGATTGGGTTTCATTCCCCTAGCATATTTTGATGTGAAAAATCTGAACTTGATAGATTTGGAGCATTTGGAAGTTGATTCGAGGGGCAAACGTGTTGCAGAGTAGCTTTTCGGGCTAGTTTGAGGTAAGTAATGTCTTTAAATTCTGTCCTGAGGGTATAAAACCCCAGACTTTACATCCCTTCACGGTTTTGGAGTGACGCACACACTGGATGACGAGTGTGGGGCGTGCACAAGTTGGAAATTTGGAAGTATGTCCCTTTTTAGGCAACTATCGAGTTGCGAAACCGCTTTCAAAGCATATGTTGAATAGTATTATTATTTTTTGATATATTTGGGCCATAAGCCATGTTTGGGGCCTAGTGCCGATCTGCTTTAACCCCTTGGGGGAATTTTTTCCGATATTCCTCACTTAGTATATTATGATTTTACACTCAGTCTTTCTTGATAAATTGTTTTGACACTCTGAGTTACTGATATTATTTCTTGAAATGAAATACTGTTTTGGGTCGAGAACCCCGTTTATTTATGGCCCGAGTGGCATGTTGAGAGTGTCTGATTGAGTGAGGTCGAGGGCCAATATTGTGAGGATATTTATGATATGAGAGAGGCCGAGTGCCTGAGCGATGATTGATGCCATGAACCTACTGAGTGCGAGTGCCGAGTGCCGAGTGCCGAGTGACGAGTGATTGGGAGGTCTGAGTGACTGTGAGGTGCTGAGTGATTGTTACTGAGTGATGGTAAGGTGCTGAGTGACTATTTATGAGTGATGATTTGGCCCGAGGGGCGGTTATGCTGATATTTTTACTGAGTTTGATTATGATTCACTTCAGTCTTCTATACTGATATTTTTGGGAGTTTTACTGAGAAACATTTGAAAACATACTTGTTCAATGAATTTTTATGGAAATTGGTTTTCAAGCTTATGTATTAAATATATATACTTCACTCAGACTCTGTGTTTTACTATTTGTGAATTGGTGTATTTGTATTGTGTGTTTCTTATTCTTCAGACTTGATTTATTTTCATTACTACTGAGTTGGCGTACTCACCATTACTCCCTGCACCTCTGTGTGCAGATCTAGATACTGGTTCAGAGCAGTAGTCATCCGAGTTCGTTATCGTCAGCTTTCGGGATTTCGAGGTAGCTGTCCAGCGTCTGCAACTTCTCCATTTCTCTTCCTTCCTATAGTATTTAGCATTTTGTTCCGAGATATTGTTTTTAGGACATTAGTAGTGTTAGTTTATTCCTAGATGCTCGTGATCATTGACTCTAGTTCTGGGGAATAGTATAGACTGTGGGTTTTATCATGCTCTGTTAATGACTTAGAAGATTTTATACTTATTATTGTTGAGTTTTGAGAAATTATGTTAAAATAAATGTGTGGTTATGTGATAGTGGCTAGCCTAGTTCCACGATAGGCGCCATCACGACTAGTTAGGATTTGGGGGCGTGACAAGTTGGTATCAGAGCTCTAGGTTACATAGGACTCAACGGTCATGAGCAGGTTTAGTAGAGTCATGCGGATCGGTACAGAGACGTTTGTAATTATCTTCGAGAGGCTACAGAACTCTTAGGGAAAAAATCTCATTATCTTGAACTTTGTCGTGCCATTCTATTGATTTTGGAAATCTAAACTTTAGTTGTTTCACTCTCTCACAGATGGTGAGGACACGCGCTACGGATCAGGGTGACCAGACACCAGCTGGACCCATGAGGGGTCGAGGCCATGGTAGAGGTAGGGGACCAGCCCGTGCAGCAGCCAGGACAGTACCAGAGGATCCCCCTACTATTCAGGATCAGGTTTCCCGTCGCAGGTGCTCCAGCGGGACAGGCTCAGGTACCGGCAGTGCCCATTGTCATTCCGGGTCTTCAGGAGACCCTGGCTCAGATTTTGACAATATGTACTAGTTTGGCTCAGGCGGTTGCTATGTCTACTACTGCCGCTACATCTCAGGCCGGGGGAGGCACTCAGACTCCAGCTGCTCGGACACCTAAGCAGGTTGTACAGGGCCTTCAGACACAAATGGCAGTCCCAGCCCAGCCGGTTGCTCCAATTCAGGACTATGTGGTGATGTTTTAGACGTCAATACCACACAAGAATATAGGTTAAATGTGTGGTACCCAATTTTTGAGTGCTGTCTCACAAGAAGAACCTAATTCTTCTTTGTGTTCCAACTTCTACTTGTGCGGAATAATAAAACCAGTAAAGTACAATCACAGAGAATTTTACGTGGAAAACACCTGGCTCAAAAGGTGAAAAAAACACGACCTACTCCTCAGTAGGATTTGCTCAAACTCTTCACTAAAAACTCTGAGCCAAACGGACTTACAAAATAAACTCGTTTGTAATCCTAGGACTAACTCTAATCCCTTTGTATCAACTAGCCTCTAGCTAATTTCTACAAGCTTCAAGTTAACTCTAACTTGAACAATGTGTACCTATTACAATTGCTTCTAAGAAAGCTGATAAGATACAATATT
>ML291766.1:76669-131422 GCA_005239495.1 Nicotiana undulata
ATGGACCTGGTTCAACTGGTCAGACATTTGTCAATCTTCAAAACTATGCAGTGACTTGGGTCAACAAATTCCCCCTTTTTGATGATGACAAACTCTGTGCTTAATCATGTATACACTTCAAACACTTTGTACAATTTTAAGCATTAATCATAGAGAAACCAGGTTCATTAGGTTATAAATATCACTTTTGCAAAAATTTTGAAAAGCTTCAGCACATATCTTCCCCCTTTTGGCATCATCGAAAAGTTGCAAAATGATACTCTTACCAGAATTATTAATTATTACTCATGGCCACTTGAGGCAACTGCAGGTGCAAAACATGATTAATCAACCACAAGAAACCAATAAATGTAAGCTACATAAGAAATTGAGACAAGTCAATAACTAAACAACATATTCATTGATTAGGAATGAACATCAACCACCAGACAATTAAAAACAAAAACAACCAAAAACCATGAGCAAAACAAAAAACAGAAACTGAAACAAGTCCAAAAAGACAGAAACGAGCCCCGAACTGGGCACTGAAGGGTTATAGGGTAGCTCTGGACAGCCTAAGGATGGGAAGGTGCAGAGGAGGTTGTGGTCTTGGATTGTATAAGAGAAAGCATCTGCTGAAGAACACCCTCGTTCTTTTCCTTCTCTTTTGCTAATTCAGCCCTGAGAGCATCCCGCTCAGCTTCAACCTCAATCACACGAGATTTCAAACGAAGGATCTCCATATCCTTGATCTCGCTTTCCTGCACCAGAGTTCTTACTTTGTTGTTGACTGGCTGCTTCCTAGATGAACCAGGTTCATCTGCAGGAACATTGACAATGTAATGACATGACATCAAAGTTTCCTTCCCAAAATAATCCTTGGCAGTCGCCATTTCAGCCTTCTTTGCATGAACCCCAAAATGTGCAAGCACAGCTGTCAAAATAAATCGATATGGGATTGCATATGCTTTGGTTCCATTCACAACTCTGTCCAAGAGTTGGATGATGAAGGCTGGCCAATTGATTTGCTTTCCCCTGTACAGAAACTCCATCAGAGTCAAATCCATATAGTTGGCTATGTGCCTTCTTTCTTGTCTGGGCAGCAGGAATTTGATGACAAACTCAAAGAACAACTTGTGCTCAGACTTCATTTCACTTTTGCAGACCGGCCTAGGTTCAATCTCCCTCTCATTGTCACTGAAGAATCTGGTGATGTTGATTGCTGAGGCCATCCCATCTAGACAAGGCCATCTCTGCCTTGTGTAGTCCTCATAGCCCTCAGCTGGTATGTTCAGAATTTCACCCAGCTCTTTAACATCAAAGGAAACTTGAACTCCTTTGACCATAGAGGTGACCCTGCCGTCTTTGACAATGGCATTTCCCATGAATTCCACCAATTCAGCCCTTGCCAGCCTGCCTCCATGCGAAGGACCATGTCCTTCCATCCCTGCACGTCTAGAGTGTCCTGCAGGTATCTCATTCCAGGCTCTAATGTCTCGTCCCTAGATGAACCAGATTCATCTGCTCCTTTCCTCAATCTTGCTAGACCTGCTGTGGCCTCCTCAAAAAATGCACTTCCCCCTAACTCTGTGACTTCATCTCCAACATTCTCAAGAATGGGACCACAGATAGCCAGTGTGGTGCCATCCTCCCTATATCCCCTTACAACTCCATCTCCACCCTCTCTCTCAAGAATTTTCCCTCTTCCCAATTTTCTTTGCCTACTCGGTACTTCAACATCTACCACCGACCCAACCAGAACAAACATGTTCTCAGTATTAACATATTCAGAGATAACATCAAGATTACCTTGTTCAGAGTTTGATGAACCAGGTACTTCCTCCTTGTTGGCTGATTTAAACGATTCACTTGATGATCCTGACTTAGAACCTTTGTCAGCTTCAATAAGTTCCTCCAAGAATTTTGCCCTAGACCTAGAAGCAACAGTTTTCCTGGCAAGAACTTTGACACGACGCTTCTTGGGGGCAGGAGTAGGGTTTGGTGTGAGTTCAGGAATAGGTGTGTTTTCAGGGGTTGAAGAATTTTCTGGTGATTGAGAACTGTATATAGATGTAGAGTTAGATTCAGATTCAGAATTTCCTCCATCGTAATCACGATTAGGTGATGAGGTAGAAGAAGAAGCAGGTGGTGGTGAAGAAATGATTGTGTGTTGTTAGGAAAGAAAAGGCGAGTGATCAATTTTGGTTTGTGTAGAATGAGTTGAACTTGGTTCGACGGTTACTTTATGAAGAGAAAAGTAATGATGACCCTTATATAAGATGTGGCTAGGGAGATTACATCGGCAGAGTATTAACTCATATGGGAGTCTAATCGATATGGGACTGACATTGATTAGACAGTTATTCCCCCCCTAAACCTAGGCTAATTAAGTGAGATGGGACTTCTTGAAACTGGTTCAATTTTGGGTAAGTACGAAATATTTGAAGTTGAACCATAAGTAGATAGAGTCCTGCTCATGTATGACTGTACTTGATTTAATAAATGAATGGAGATGAGAACGTACCTCGTCACTCAGATGAACCAGCATGGATGAACCAGGTTCATCATGTTAAAGTCTTTACTTTGCCTCAATTATCAAAGATAGAGAAACATCATTAGTACCCAGGGAATCATATTAATACATGGCAAAAGAGTATGTCAATAAAGACATGATATTGAGCAATGATTATTCTGATTAAGTACCTAATTAACATTTTCTAGACAAATTTTTTTTTCCATTTTTTTTTTCAATTAGGTGATCTTAATCATCCCTAATTCAAGCATGTTTCTCTCAAAATGCTCCCTACTTAGTGATTTAGTGAATATGTCAGCAATTTGATGATCAGTAGCACAAAATTCAGTTGAGATCATTCCTTTTTCATAGTTATCCCTTAGGAAATGATGCCTAACATATATGTGCTTAGTTCTCTTATGATGAAACGGGTTCTTCGTCATACTAATAGCACTAGTGTTATCACAGAAAATAGGAATGCATCCCACATCTATACTAATGTCCATGAGTTGTTGCTTGATCCATAGCAACTGGGCACAGCATGAGGCTGCAGCCACATATTCAGCCTCAGCAGTAGACAAGGCTACTGAATTTTGTTTCTTGGTGACCCAAGAGACAAGGCAGGAGCCCAAANAATATCTCAAAATTCTCTTCACTACAGTGAGGTGAGACTCCTTTGGATTTGCCTGAAACCTAGCACACTGTCCCACACTGAACACAATATCAGGTCTACTTGCAGTGAGATACAGTAGAGACCCAATCATTCCTCTGTATACCTTCTAATCAACGGATGAACCAGGTTCATCCACATCCAATTTAGTAGTTGTGGCTATGGGGGTGTCTATTTCCTTTGAATCTTCCATCTTGAACTTCTTGAGGAGTTCTTTCACATACTTTTGTTGATGAATCATTGTTCCATGTGGGTTTTGCTTGATTTGTAAGCCTAAGAAGAAGTTTAGCTCACCCATCATACTCATTTCAAATTCACTCCCCATTAGTGTAGCAAATTCCTTGCTAAGCTTATCAGTGGTTTCCCCGAATATGATATCATCAACATATATTTGCACAATAAGAAGATCCTTCCCCTTTTCCTTTAGGAACAAAGTACTGTCAATTTTGCCTCGTTTGTACCCATGTTCCAGCAGGAATTTTGACAATCGCTCATACCATGCTCTAGGTGCTTGTTTGAGACCATAAAGAGCCTTGTCAAGTTTATATACATGATCAGGTGACTCTTTGCTTTCAAAACCTGGAGGCTGTTTGACAAATACATCTTCCTTCAAATAGCCATTGAGAAAGGCACTCTTAACATCCATCTGATGGAGAGTGAATTCCATATGTGCAGCAAATGCTATAAGAAGTCTGATTGCCTCCAATCTTGCCACAGGAGAAAATGTCTCATCATAGTCAATTCCTTCTTCTTGACTATACCCTTGAACAACTAGTCTTGCCTTATTTCTTGTAACACTTCCATCCTCATCGAGCTTGTTCCTGAAGACCCACTTCGTGCCAATCAGTGATCTGTCTAGTGGCCTGGGTACCAAGTGCCATACTTTCCTTCTTTCAAACTAATTCAGCTCCTCTTGCATGGCATTTACCCAATCAGCATCTTGTAGGGCTTCACCAATGTTCTTTTGTTCGATTAAGGATAGGAAGGCATCAAACGCACACAAATTTTTCAAGGAAGATCTTGTTTTGATTCCGGAAGACAAATCTGTTATGATATTCTCAAGAGGGTGAGAACTTTGATATCTGTGTGGTTTGAGTACTAGTAGTTCACTTCTGGATAGTTCCATGTTGTTTTGTTGTTGTGGAACAGTATCAGGGCCAGGATTCACATGTTGAGTTCCCCCTGTCATGTTGGTTGGGGTAGTTGGATCTGGTCCATCACCTGTTCCATCTTCCATGGCTGCTTCAACGTGTTCACTTCTTCTCACCAGTCCAAGCTCCTCATCTTCTGGTTCCTGTCTCTCAGAAAGAGTGTTAGTTTCATCAAATACAACATGCACACTCTCCTCTACACACATAGTTCTTTTATTGTACACTTTATAGGCTTTACTATGTGATGAATATCCCAAGAATACTCCCTCATCACTTCTGGGATCAAATTTACCTAAGGAATCTTTGCCATTATTGTGCACATAGCATTTACATCCGAAAGCCCTAAGATGGGATATGTTGGGCTTTCTTCCTTTGAGTAATTCATAGGGAGTCTTCTCTACCAGTGGCTTGGTCATGCATCTATTGATTATATAGCAAGCAATGTTTATTGCTTCTGCCCAGAAGCTGTGAGGTAGTTTTCTAGAAAGAAGCATGGTTCTTGCCATGTCTTCAAGAGCTCTATTCTTTCTTTCCACAACCCCTTTTTGCTGTGGGGTTCTAGGGGCAGAAAAGTTGTGATTGATACCATGTTCATCACAGAACTCAACAAACTTAGCATTTTCAAATTCAGTACCATGGTCAGATCTTATTGATGCTAGTTGATGTCCTAACTGATTTTGAGTTTTCTTAACAAATGTGATGAACATATCAAATGCTTCATCCTTAGATGCCAGAAATAAGGTCCACGTGAACCTTGAGTAATCATCAACTAACACCATCACATATTTCTTACCACCTCTGCTCAGAGTTCTCATTGGACCACACAGATCCAGATGAACCAGTTCCAACGTCCTGGTGGTACTGACCATTTTCTTACTTTTGAATGAGGATCTTACCTGCTTCCCCCTTGCACATGCCTCACAAACTTTGTCTTCCTTGAACTTAATGTTAGGGAGTCCCACCACTAAGTCCTTAGAGACTAATTTGTTAAGCTGATTTAGACTTGCATGTCCAAGTCGTTTGTGCCAAAGGAGGGGATCACTGTCCAAAACACTTAAGCAAGTGAGTTCATTTCCAGACAGTGTGGACAAGTCTATGTCATAGATGTTATTCATTCTCTTTCCCTGCAAAACAATCTTGTTAGTAAGCAAGTTAATCACAAAACATATTGTGGAAGTGAAAGCAACCAGGTTACCTCTGTCACACAATTGTGACATACTGATCAGGCTATATTTCAAGCCATCTATCAAGTACACATGTTCGATGGAACGTGTGTCATCGTTACCTACTTTGCCAACCCCTATAATTTCACCTTTCTTTCCATTTCCAAAGGAGACATTTCATCCTTTGAGGTTTTCAAGTGAAAGGAACTGTTCCTTGTTCCCCGTCATATGTTTTGAGCAGCCACTATCCAAAAACCAAATTTGGCTGCTTCCTCTCACTTGTACCTACAAGAGGAAATCAGGGGTTAGTTTTAAGAACCCAAACTAGTTTGGGTCCTTTTATATGAGAGAATGGATGAATCAATTTTTTCTGGCCCAATTTGGTAGCCAATTTTTCTTTTTGACAAACCTCTCATTTCGTCGACTGGCATGCTCTTTTGCAGTACACTCATAATTGTAGTGGCTAGTCTTACCACAGTGGGTGCAGATTTTATTTTCAGGGAGAGTGAGATTCTTGCTTTTGGGATCCCACTTGGGCAATTTACTCCCAACACCAAGCCCTCTTCGGTTGCTACTATGATTCTCTTGAAGCCATGTCAAGGAATCAGAGGATTTATTCCATTTACAAGTTCTATCTAATTCATGTTTGACCTTGCCAAGCTCTTCTTTAAGTGATCTTATCTGTTCATCCTTGGCATACATTTTATCTTTTAGTCTTCCCAAATTTTCCTCTAACATGACATAAGAGTGATCAATAACCTTTTTACTGGATCCTAATCTCACTAAAAAGCACGACCTACTCCTCAGTAGGATTTGCTCAAACTCTTCACTAAAAACTCTGAGCCAAACGGACTTACAAAATAAAATCTTTTGTAATCCTAAAACTAACTCTAATCCCTTTGTATCAACTAGCCTCTAGCTAATTTCTACAAGCTTCAAGTTAACTCTAACTTGAACAATGTGTACCAATTACAATTGCTTCTAAGAAAGCTAATAAGATACAATATTAAAACTCTTACTACAATCAACTAGACTCAATACACAAACGATGGAGCTGGTTCTTCTAGCTGATCTGTAGCCTTTGTATCACACAATAAATCTGCTTGCAAAATAACTCTGGGAATTTTGCTTTCAGATCTTGATTCACTTCAGTACTTGTGCATTAAGAATTGCAGCAGAAATACTTCAAATATTTATAGATTCAGTTGTTGAGTTTGTCGTTCAGTTCTAGTCCAACTCTTCCTGGGTGAAAGAGTTCGTATCAAACTCAACTTCCTTCCTTTGTTACTTTCTTTGCTGAATTCAACTTCTATTCTCTCATCAGTTTGCAACCTTTTCGCATTAGGAGACAATCTCTTGGTTCATTGATACTTCACAATCACAAATATCTCCTATGCATATACGGTTCATGTGCCAGCTATTCAGTTCAAGAATGTGTGCTCTGATGGACCTGGTTCAACTGGTCAGACATTTGTCAATCTTCAAAACTATGCAGTGACTTGGGTCAACATGTGGTCCCAACTTTGCCTGAGGATAAGCAGCGCAGGATGGAGAGGTTCAGTAGACTTCAGCCTCCGACTTTCAGCGGCACAGAGGGCGAGGATGCCCAAGGTTTTCTAGATAAATGTCAGAGGATACTTCGTACCGCTGGGATTCTGGAGACCAATGAGGTCTCATTTGCTAAATTTCAATTTGATGGTAATGTCTTCACTTGGTGGGAGGAATTTGAGAGGCGTAGGCTGGTTGGTTCAGCACTCCTCACATGGCAGCAGTTCTCCACAATCTTTCTGGAGAAGTATGTTCCTCAGTCCCACAGAGAGGAGCAGCGCAGACAGTTTGAGCAACTGCGCCAGGGAGAGCTGTCAATTACACAGTACGAGATGAGGTTTTCTGAGTTGGCTCGTCATGCTTCTGAGTTATTCCCTACTGATAGGGAGCGGATCAGGAGGTTTGTAGACAATCTCACTTAACAGATCCTCATTTTAATGACCAGAGAGAGAGAGTGTCTGGAGCCACATTCGAGCAGGATTTTGAAATAGCTCGGGATATTGAGTCGGTTCGTAGGCAGGAGCGTGAGGAGAGGGAGGCCAAGCGGCCTCGGGGATCAGGCAGCTTCAGTGGTGCCCTTTCTAGAGGGCAATTTCAGCATAGCAGAGGTCGCTCATTTAGACCTCCTTAGCCAGTCCGCCCAGCCTATAGTGACGCATCTTCGGGGCAGGGTCCCCGCAGCTCTCATCAAAGCCGTTCATCTTTTAGTGCCCTTCCAGCTTAGAGCTTCTCCAGAGCATCATCATATCAGGGTTCTTCTATGCATGGTTCATTCAGCAGCTATCATGGTAGCAGGGGGTCCCTTCAGTCCCAATCTCCAGCTCCGGGGAGTTGCTTTGAGTGTGGAGAGTTTGTTCATGTATGGAGGCATTTCCCTCGTTGTTCTGGTAGTTCATCTCAGCAGAGGGGTAAGCCCTCGACTTCAGCCCCAGTCACTTCACCACCCACCCATACAGCTAGGGGTGGAGGTAAAGCAGTCAGGGGCCGCCCTAGAGGGGGAGGTTGAGCAGGTGGAGGTCAGCCACGTATCTATGCACTCCCAACTAGGCCTGATGCTATGGCCTCCGATGCGGTGATTACAAGTAATATCTCAGTCTGTCACAGTGATGCTTTGGCTTTAATTGACCCTGGTTCCACATACTCTTATGTTTTGTCATATTTTTCTCACTTTTTGAGTATGCCCCGTGAGTCTTTAGTTTCGTCTGTTCATGTGTCGACTCCGGTGGGCGATACTATTATTGTGGACCGTGTGTATCGGTCGTGTGTGATATCTATTGGGGGTATGGAGACCCGAGTGGACATGTTATTGCTCAGCATGGTTGCTTTTAATGTGATACTGGGCATGGATTGGTTATCCCCATGTCATGCTATTCTTGATTGTCACGCTAAGACCGTGACCCTGGCTATGCCCGGAGTTCCGAGAGTTGAGTGGAGAGGGTCTATTAAGCATGTGCCTAGCAGAGTGATTTCTTATTTAAAGGCTCAGCGTATGGTTGAGAAAGGATGCGAGTCTTATCTTGCTTTTGTGAGGGATGTTAGTAGTGAGACTCCTTCTATTGATTCTGTTCCTGTAGTCCGTGATTTTCCGGATAGTATTCCCTACAGACCTGCCAGGCATGCCACCTGACAGGGACATTGATTTTGGTATTGATTTGGTGCCAGGCACCCAGCCTATATCTACTCCATCCTATCGTATAACACCGGTGGAGTAAACAAAATTTTAAGAAGAGCTTCAGGAACTCCTAGATAAAGGGTTCATTCGGCCTAGTGTGTCACCTTGGGGTGCATCGGTGTTGTTTGTGAAGAAAAAGGATGGTTTTATGTGCATATGTATCGATTATCGGTAGCTGAACAAGGTTACAGTGAAGAACCGGTATCCTTTACCCCGTATCGATGACTTGTTTGACCAGCTTCAGGGAGCTAGAGTGTTCTCCAAGATTGACTTGAGGTCCGGGTATCATCAGTTGAAGATTCGGGATTCTGACATTCCGAAGACTGCTTTCAGGACCAGATATGGTCATTATGAGTTTCTGGTTATGTCATTTGTGCTAACCACTGCCCCAACTGCGTTCATGCATTTGATGAACAACGTGTTTCAACCTTACCTTGATTCTTTCATCATTGTGTTCATTGGTGACATCCTGGTTTATTCTCACAGCCAGGAGGAGCATGCTCAGCATTTGAGGGTTGGGTTACAGAGGTTGAGGGAGGAGAGGCTTTATGCAAAGTTCTCCAAGTGTGAGTTTTGGCTTGGTTCAGTAGCTTTCTTGGAGCACGTGGTGTTTAGTGAGGGTATTCAGGTTGACCCGAAGAAGATTGAGGCGGTGCAGAGTTGGCCCAGACCGTTCTCAGCTACAGAGATTAGGAGTTTCCTTGGTTTGGCGGGATATTACCGCCGCTTTGTGGAGGGATTCTCTTCTATTGCTTCACCCTTGACCAAATTGACCTAGAAGGGTGTTCCATTCAGATGGTCCGATGAGTGTGAGGAGAGCTTTCAGAAGCTCAAGTCAGCATTGACCACAGCTCTGGTATTGGTTTTTCCTACTGGTTCGGGTATTTATACAGTCTACTGTGATGCTTCTAGAGTTGGCTTGGGAGCGGTATTGATGCAGGACGGTAGGGTGATTGCCTACGCGTCTAGACAGTTGAAGGTGCATGAGAAGAATAATTCAGTGAACGATCTTGAGTTAGCTGCCATTGTTCATGCCTTAAAGATTTCGCGCCATTATTTGTATGGGGTGCAGTGTGAGATTTTCACCGATCATCATAGTCTACAGTATCTGCTGAAGCAGAAGGACCTGAATTTGCGTCAGAGTAGATGGTTAGAGCTTCTCAAGGATTATGAACTCACTATTTTGTATCATCCGTGGAAGGCCAATGTAGTGGCCGATGCCCTGAGTCACAGAGCAGGGAGTTTGGGGAGTCTAGCCTACCTTCCAGAAGCAGAGCAACCTTTAGCACTTGAGGTTCAGGCTTTAGCGGGTCAGTTGGTGAGATTGGATTTGTCAGAGCCTCCGCAGGTATTAGCTAGTATGGCTTCCAGGTCTTCTCTGTATGATCATATTAGAGCACGCCAGTATGATGACCGGCACTTGTTAGTTCTCCAGGACAAGGTCCGTCGAGGTGATGTCATGGATGTGACTATTGGTGATGACGGGGTTATGAGGATGCATGGCCGTATTTGAGTGCCTAATGTGGATGGTCTTCGAGAGTTGATATTAGCAGAGGCCCATAGCTCGGGGTATTCCATCCATCCGGGTGCCACGAAGATGTATCAGGATTTGAGACAACAATATTGGTGGAGACGGATGAAGAGAGATATTGTTGAGTATGTAGCACGGTGTCTCAACTGCCAGCAGGTCAAGTATGAGCACTAGAGACCAGATGGATTACTTTAGAGGTTAGATATTCCGGAGTGGAAGTGGAAGCGGATCACTATGGACTTTGTAGTTTGGCTCCCACGTACTTTGAGGGGATTTGATGCTATTTGGGTCATTGTGGATCGACTGACCAAGTCCGCGCACTTCATTCCTGATGGTACTACTTATACTTCAGAGCGGTTAGCTGGTATCTACATCAAGGAGATAGTCCGATTGCATGGAGTTCCGGTTTCTATCATTTCCGACAGAGGTACTCAACTCACATCTCAGTTTTGGAGGGCCGTACAGAGAGGCATGGGTACTCAGGTAGAGTTGAGCACATCATTTCATCCTCAGACCGACGGGCAGTCGTAGCGAACTATTCAGATTTTGGAGGACATGTTGCGTGCATGTGTGATTGATTTTGGGGGTTCATGGGACCAGTTTCTGCCACTAGAGGAGTTTGCATATAATAATAGCTATCAGTCCAGTATTCAGATGGTCCCGTATAAGGATTTATATGGTAGGAGGTGTAGATCTCTGGTCGGTTGGTTTGATACCGGTGAGGCTAGGCTATTAGGCACAGATTAAGTTCAGGATGCGTTGGAGAAGGTGAAGTTGATTCAGGAGTGACTTCGCACGGTGCAGTCTAGGCAAAAGAGCTATGCGGACCGGAAGGTTCGGGATGTGTCTTTCATGGAGGGTGATAAGGTACTGCTGAAGGTGTCACCCATGAAGGGTGTTATGAGGTTCGGGAAGAGGGGAAAGCTGAGTCCCCGGTTTATTCGTCCTTTTGAGGTGCTTCAGAAGGTTGGAGAGGTGGATTATAGACTTGCCTTTCCACCCAGCTTGTCGAGTGTTCATCCGGTATTTCATGTTTCGATGCTCCAGAAGTATGTTGGTGACCCGTCTCATGTCTTAGACTTCAACACAGTTCAGCTCGAGAGTGATATGTCATATGAGGTTGAGCCAGTGGCTATTTTGGCTCGTCAGGTCAGAAAGTTGAGGTCTAAGGATATAGCTTCAGTGAAGGTGCAATGGAGAGGGCAGCCAGTGGATGAGGCTACTTGGGAGACCGAAGGGGAGATGCAGAGCAGATATCCTCACTTGTTTGAGACTCCAGGTATGTTTCTAGACCCGTTCGAGGACGAACGTTTGTTTAAGAGGGGGAGAATTTAACGACCCGACCGGTCAATTCGTAGAATCTGCATTATTATTACTGTTTCTGCCTTGTCATGCATTAGTTATACCGTTTATGATGTGTCGGAGTTGGTTGCCTCGGGTTCGGAATGGTTGTAGTAGGAACTGAGACACTTAGTCTCCAGAAATAGCTTTATAGTTGGAAAAGTCAACTGAGCATTGTCTTATTGGTAAACGACCTCGGAATGCGGATTTTATGGTTCGGATAGCTTCGTTAGGTGATTTGGGACTTAGGAGTGTGTTCGAAATATTTTTGTGATGTCCGGTGTAGAAGTAGGCTTGAATTGGCGAAAGTTAGTTTTTGGCGATTTCCAGTCGGTAGTGGAAAATAGACTATCAGGGTCGGAATGGAATTCCGGAAGTTGGAACAAGTTCGTAATAGCATTTTGGATATGCGTGCAAAATTTCAGGTCAATCGGATGTGTTTTGGTTAGTTTCGGGATCTTTGGTGAATTCTAGAAATTTCAAAGTTCATAGGCTTGAAATTGAGGTGCTTTTGGTGTTTTCATGTTGTTTTGGTGTTACGAGGGTGTCTGACTGAGTGAGGCCGAGTGCCTGAGAGATGATTTATTCCATGATTTGGCTTGTTTATAGCGTTTGGGTTGTGGGAGCCCCTCCGAAGTCTGTACACCCCCCAGTGAGCGCAGGTACCTACTGAGTGCTTCTGTCGAGTGACAAGTGATTGGGAGGTATGAGTGACTGTGAGGTGCTGAGTGACTGTTACTGAGTGATGATAAGGTGCTGAGTGACTATTTATGAGTGATGATTTGGCCCGAGGGGCGGTTATGATGATATTTTTACTGAGTTTGATTATGATTCACTTCAGTCTTCTATACTGATATTTTTGGGAGTTTTACTGAGAAACATTTGAAAACATACTTGTTCAACGAATTTTTATGGAAATTGGTTTTCAAGCTTATGTATTAAATATATATACTTCACTCAGACTCTGTGTTTTACTATTTGTGAATTGGTGTATTTGTACTTCGTGTTTCTTATTCTTCAGACTTGATTTATTTTCATTACTACTGAGTTGGCGTACTCACCATTACTCCTGCACCTCTGTGTGCAGATCCAGGAACTGGTTCAGAGCAATAATCATCTTAGTTCGTTATCGTCAGCTTTCAGGATTTCGAGGTAGCTGTCCAGCGTCCACAACTTCTCCATTTCCCTTCCTTCATATAGTATTTAGCATTTTGTTCCGAGATATTGTTTTTAGGACATTAGTAGTGTTAGTTTATTCCTAGATGCTCGTGATCATTGACTCCAATTCTGGGGAATAGTATAGATTGTGGATTTTTATCATGCTCTGTTAATGACTAAGAAGATTTTATACTTATTATTATTGAGTTTTGAGAAATTACGTTAAAATAAATGTGTGGTTATGTGGTAGTGGCTAGCCTAGTTCCACGATAGGCGCCATCACGACCAGTTAGGATTTGGGGTCGTGACAAGAACAAAGCAACAACAACAGAAAATCAACAGCTTCATCAAATCAAACCAAGCTTTTGAACCCAGAAATGATGCAAGAATCAAAAGAGACTAGCAGAAGCTTTTAATCTCTTCTTTGTTCTATTTTCTTTCTCTTTTTGGAGTATTTTAGCAACTATTAAAACTCAAAATATGACGTCTGAATTTCTAGCAGCCGTTTGTACACTTTTTTCTCTCTTAGACCCCTTTTACATTAGTGAAATGAGTCTTTTTATAGCAGGATTTTAGGGAAACGAAACCTAGTTTTCTAATTCACTTTTAGCTTTCAACTTTGGTTATTTATTCAATTAGACCCCAGATTCCCTTTTCTGTTGTGCGGAGGCAACCCTTTTTCCTCTTTCAATTGTAACAGAAAATATCTCTACCTTTAAGTACTAGACTACCCTTCCCACTCCCTATAATTACAAATGGGCAGGCTCAAACTAGCTGGGCCTTCTTCTGTCAAGCCCGTACACACCCAAATTCAAAACAAGAAAACTAAAAACGAACTGATTTTTGACCCTACTAATGCAGAAATGATATATATATATATATATATATATACACACACACACACAATTTGTAAGAAAAATACGACAAAACTAATAACACATTAATGAACTATGAAATTAACCTTGTTAATTAATAATGGAACTAAAAGTCAGTAATTAAACTAATTAAAAAAATGAATAGAGAAAAAGGAAATTACCAAATCATTGAACCTGACGGAAAGGGTATCACTGGACGACGAGACCGCGACGAGAACCCAAGCGGACTCCGGCAAGTAGTGAGGATTATGCCACGAGCACTGGCCAGAATTTTCTTCATATGGCCAGTACAATGCGTCATAATCTTCATCACGTGCCTGTGAAAAATAAACATGGACATCTAGGAAAATTTGAACAAGAATGAAAATAGGGAGATTAGGGTTTTTTTAGATCTGAAATTCGGGAAATTTGGGTGTTTATTTGGAGGAAATAATGGGGGATTTGGAGTGAGGGGACAATGGAGGTTGTGTGGTTAAAGTTTGAGGGAGTTTGGAGTTGGGCCGCCGCTGCAAGAGATTTCCAGTGGGCGACGGATGGCGGCGGATGAAAGAGAGGAGAGGTGAGGGAGATGGGTCTAAGGTTGAGGGGTTAGGACAGTTATAAGGGAATGGTAGGTTAGTTCTCAACCATTGGATTCAATAATTTGGAGGGTTGGGATTAACTTGACTAGGCTTTGACTACAACGACGTAGTTTTGTAAACTACGTCGTTTTAATTGACCCAGAAATTAAAGGGGCCCTGGACAATTAGGGAAGGCCTAGAGTGTAACGACCCGACTGGTCGTTTTGTGTTATCAGACCCTGTTCCCCTAAATGAAACTTCCTGTAGAGTCTTATTATGATTTATGACTTGCGGGGATGGGTGGTTCGGGATTTGTAAGTGTTTAGAGTGAGATAGGAACACTTGGTTCCTTAAGGTTGGCCTTTAAGGCCAAGTTTGACTTCGGTCAACATTTTTAGTAAACAACCTCGGAATCGAGTTTCGACGGTTCCGTTAGCTCCGTATGATGATTTCGGACTTGGGCGTATGTTCGGAATGGGTTTTGGATTACCCGGGAGTGTTTCGGCGCCCAATGGCGAAATAAGGATTTCCTTAAGTTCATATTTTGGTTTTGGAACGTGTTTTTGTGTTATCGAGGCCCGAACGGAATTCCAAGACCGGGAATAGTTTCGCTATGTCATTTATGACTTGCTTGCAAAATTTGGTGTCATTCCGAGTAGTATAGGTCGGTTCAGCGCATTGAATGTGAATTCTAGAACTTTAAGTTCAAGTTTGATTCAATTTGGTTTTGGGGTCGAATTCTTAGTTTCGTTGTTGGTTTTCACGTTCCGAAAATTCGAGCGAGTCCGTATCATGAATACAGACTTGCCAGTGCCTTTGGACGGGGTCCCGAGGGGCTCGGATGAGTTTCGGACCCCTCGGAGTTAAATTCAAAAGAGAAGATTTTTCACTGACTGGTTTCCTTAGGTGCGATCACGGGTGCATTAATTCGATCGCATAGAAAGAGTTGGCTGGGTGTGGAGAAATTCTCTGTGCGATTGCATGGGCCTGTGTGCGTTCGCACAGGGGTGAACTGTGGCCTGGCCCAGTTTTGTTCTCCGCATTCGCACCCCCTCCCCCGCAATCGCACATGCCTGGCCCAGGTTGCTCTCCGCGATCGCATGTACCCCTCTGCGGTCGCACAGTAGGCCTTCAGGGACCTTGACCCATTGACTGATGCGATTGCACTACCCCAGTTGCGATCGCACACAAGGGGCAGCTAGGCAGTGTTAGTTTTAAACGTGACTTAGTCCCATTTTAGCCATTTTTCTCCAGTTGGGGCGATTTTGGGAGCTTTCAAAGAGGAGATTTCACCTAGCAACTGAGAGGTAAGTGATTACAACTATAATTTAAGTTTAATAATCGGAGTTTTAGGTAGATTAACACACTAGTTAGTGGAAAATCATGGGTTAGAAAAAAAACCTAGGTTTTATGAAAATTTGGAGAATTACCAAGAAATTTTCCATGGAATCATACAAAAACTATATATTAATGATCCTTAGGTTATGGGTGAGTGTTTCCTACGAAAAATTCCGGAATCCGAGCATGTGGGCCCGAGGGTGTATTTTGAGATATTGCAAAGTAGGCTAAATTGGTTAATTAAATAGGGAAATTCCATGCTTTTGAGCATAAATTGATGTATTTATGTAACATTTGGCTAGTTACGAGACCTCAGGTAACGAGTTTGGAGTTTCGGGCGCGTTTTTTACCCGGAGAGTAAGTTCGACACGAGGTTAGTCTCCCTTCTAACCTTAGAAGAGGGAATTGTCCCCCTAGGTGATTAATAACGATTGAAATGTCCTAAATTGTGGGGGCTACGCACGCACAAGGTGACGAGAGTCCGTGCGTAGCTACTAGTATATTGTTTTGGGTAGTTCTAGTGCTCACAAGCATGCTTATATGTGCCTTACATGTATTACTAAATGTATTTTGAGTTGCTTATTATCCTTGAAATGGCATGAGAATATTAGGAAGTTATGTTCAAAAATCATATTGCTTAAGTTCTTGCTTTTAAGTACAATATATGTTAACTCCCTAAATATTGATAATTTTATGTATGTATGCGGCACCCGCGTCACATGTATGATTCGTGAGCGGGATAGCCCTACTATTATGTCAACCGTGTCGCATGTTCGATTCGCGAGCGGGGTGACCGCGTCACTACTTCTTCGAGATTAGACGGGATACTCACTGGGTACATATTTGTTTATGTACTCATGCTACGCTTCTGTACTTAATTGTACAGGCTCTGAGGCAGGCGCATCTGGGTATTCATCCGGCGCTCGTCCCTTACGTATAGTGGACGTGGACTTCTCGGTGAGCTGCTTTCCTTGACGCTTATCTCTGGAATCACCTTGGAGCTCCTCTTTTCTTTTATTATGTCTGTATTATTTCCTTCAGACAGTAGGGCAAACTTGTGCTTTCTTCTGGATACTAGTTTCTATTAGATGCCCGTAGACCTGTGATGCTAGTTCCCAACATGCCCACGTAGTGGATATTCTATTATTTTGGGTTGTTTTGGTAGCGATTACTATATTTATTACTCAATTTTGGTTGTCTAAGTCACTAATTTACTTCGAATCTGTTAATTTGAAAGAAAATCCTTTTAAGTATGGTGGATTGTTTTATAAATTAGAAAGGGATCACCAGTAAATTAAGGTTGGCTTGACTGACATCGAAGTTGGGCGCCATCGCAACCTAGGTTCACGTAGGTCTCACAAGTCACGGGCAAACCTAATAGAGTCTTGCGGATCGATACGGAGACGTCTGTATTTATCTTCGGGAGGCTATAGGGTGTTGGGAAACCTCTCTTTATTCATATTCTATCGTGTAGTCGATGGTTTACTAAATCTCATTCTTCTATTCTCTCATAGATAGTGTGTACTCGCGCGGCTGATGTTCCTGACCCGGGAGATGCCGCGACCCCCGCCGTCCAAAGCCGTGGTAGAGGCCGGGGGAGGGCACCGGCCCGAGGTAAGGGACGAGGGTGTCCCAGAGTTGTTCCACTAGCACCCCCAGCAGAGGATCCTATTATAGAGGAGCAGGGTGAGGTGCCCCAGCAGATCCTGCCCCAATGGATTTCATGACCGCACCGGGCTTCCAAGAGGTCATAGGCTGTATGATGCGGTTCATGGACTCTATGACACAGGGTGGTTTATTTCTAGCAGATCCTTCCACTTCTCAGGCGGGAGGGGGAGTTCAGACCCCTACTGCCCAGGCCACAGGACATGCAGCAACAGTATATCAGACTCTGGGTACACTGCCCGTGGGTGGAGCCCAGCCTGTAGCAGCAGCACCTGAGCTAAGACCAGCTGCGGACGGCGATCCACAAAAGTTACTAGATATATGGACCCGATTGCACCCTCCTGTCTTCGGAGGTGAGAGGGGCGAGGATTCCCAGGATTTCATTGATAGATGCAGGGACAGAATGTACAACATGAGGATACTGGAGTCCCATGGAGTGGACTTCACTACTTTTCAGCTTGAGGGCAGGGCCCGCAGATAGTTTCAGTCTTATATCCTTAGTAGACTGGAAGGTTCCCCTCATATCACTTGGGAGCAGTTCACTCAGTTGTTCCTGGATAGATATATTCCACCCTCCCATAGGGAAGAGTTGCGGTATCAATTTGAGCAGCTGGAGCAGGGACAAATGTTAGTGACAGACTACGAGGCCACGTTTTCTGAGTTGTCTCGTCATGCCCTTATGATACTTCCTACTGATACTGAGAGAGTGCGGAGATTTGTAGCTGGGCTGCACTCAGGTATTAGGGCCAACATGGCCCCCTATCAGCTTGTGGTCGAGATAGCTCGCCGGATTGAGGGTTAGCGATCGAGGGGTAGAGAGCAGAGTCAGCAGGATAAGAGAGCTAGATTTTCTGGGGATTTCAGAGGTGCCCCAACCATGGGTAGAGGTCAGTTCGGTAGAGGCCAGCCCAGCAGGCCTCCATATTCAGCTCCTCCACCACCTCCCTGTGGCGCTCCACTGAGGCCTTATTTCAGCGCCATGCCGGAGAGTTCCTACTGTCCACCAACCATTCAGGGTTCCTCTGGCGGGTATTCTGGTCATCAGGGATCTTCCAGTCCTTACTTCAGTGCCATTCTAGAGGGTTCTCACCGTCCCCCAGCTATCCAGGGTTCTTCTTCAGGGCAGCAGGCCATGCCACCAGTGAGATGTTATGAGTGTGGTGATTCAGGCCATATGAGGAGGACTTGTCCCAGGCTTCAGGGCAAGGTTGTTCAGCAGAGTTATCAGCCTGCATACTCAACACTGGTGCCACGTCCACCCAGAGGTGGATGACAGACTGGTAGAGGTCGCCCCAGAGGTGGAGGCCAGGCAGGGGGAGCTCTGCCAGCTCCTATTCATTCCAGCGGAGGTCAGTCTTCTGGTGCACCAGCCAAATTCTATGCTATTCCGGACCGAGCAGATGTAGTGGCCTCAGACACCATGATCACAAGTACTATTTCAGTATGTGGTAAAGAGGCATCAGTGCTATTTGATCCAGGATCCATTTATTCATATTTGTCAGCCTTATTTGCTTATTTCTTGGATGTCCCTCGTGAGTCCTTGGGTTCTCCTATATATGTGTCCACTCCTGTGGGCGATTATGTGGTGGTAAACCAGATATATCAGTCTTGTGTGATCACCTTCTGTGGGTTCGAGACCAGAGCGGACCTTCTATTTCTCGACATGGTTGATTTCGAGGTTATATTAGGCATGGATTGGATATCTCCTTATCATGCAGTGCTGTATTGCCATGCCAAGACAGTTACTTTAGCCATGCCCGAGTCGCCTAGGCTGGAGTGGAGAGGTTCCTCAGTTAGCGCAGCCAGCCGGGTTTTTTCGTTCCTGAAGGCTCGACATATGTTCGAGAAGGGTTGTCTGGTCTATCTTGCTTATGTGCGGGACACCACCGTCGAGTCTCCGACGATTGATTTAGTGCCAGTTGTACGAGAGTTTGCTGAGGTATTTCCTTCGGACCTTCCGGGCATGCCTCCGGATCGTGATATTGATTTCTGCATTGATGTAGCTCCAGGCACCCATCCTATATCTATTCCTCCGTACCGTATGGCTCCGAATGAGTTGAAGGAGAAGCTTGAGGAGTTTTTAGCTAAGGGGTTTATCAGATCGAATGTATCGTCGTGGAGTGCTCCAGTCCTATTTGTGCAGAAGAAGGATGGGTATATGCGGATGTGTATTGATTACCGCTAGTTGAACAAGGTCACCATTAAGAACAAGTATCCTTTGTCGCGCATCGATGATTTATTTGACCAGTTGCAGGGTGCTAGGGTGTTTTCTAAGATTGATTTGAGATCGGGGTATCACCAGCTAAAGATTCGGGCCTCAAATGTACCGAAGACTGCTTTTCGTACGAGATATGGCCATTATGAGTTCATGGTGATGTCCTTTGGCTTGACTAATGCCCCAGCAACATTTATGGACTTGATGAACAGGGTGTTCAGACCGTATATTGATTCCTTTGTCATTGTCCTTATTGATGACATTTTGATTTACTCACGTAGCCTGGGGGAGCACGAGCAGCATTTGAGAGCTGTGCTCCAGACTTTGCGAGAACAGAAGCTATATGCTAAGTTTTACAAGTGTGAGTTTTGGTTGGATTTTGTGGCATTCTTGGGACATGTGGTATCCGGAGAGGGTATCAAGGTTGATCCTAAGAAGATTGAGGCAGTTCAGAGTTGGGCGCGTCCTACTTCAGCTACAGAGATCAGGAGTTTCTTGGGTCTAGCAGGCTACTACCGGCGATTTGTAGAGGCCTTTTTATCTATTGCATCCCCACTGACTAGATTGACTTAGAAGAATGACCCGTTCTGATGGTCCGACGAGTGCGAGGCGAGCTTTCAGAAGCTCAAGGCAGCATTAACTTCAGCACCAGTTCTAGTATTGCCTTCCGGTTATGGGATGTATACAATATATTGCGACGCTTCACGCGTTGGCTTGGGGTGTGTGTTGATGCAGGAAGGGAAAGTTATTGTTTATGCTTCGCGCCAGCTGAAGGTTCATGAGAAGAATTATCATGTGCACGATTTGGAGTTGGCGGCGATTGTTCATGCTCTTAAGATTTGGAGGCACTATTTGTATGGGGTGTCCTGTGAGGTTTATACGGATCACCGCAGCTTACAACACTTGTATAAGCAGAGGGATCTAAATTTGAGGCAGCGCAGGTGGCTTTAGTTGCTGAAGGATTATGACATCACCATTCTTTATCATCCGGGCAAGGCGAATATGGTAGCAGATGCTTTGAGCAGGAAGGCGTAGAGTATGGGTAGCTTGGCTTATATTGCAGCAGAGGAGAGACCTCTAGACTTGGACATTCAGTCCTTGGCTAATCTCCTGGTGAGATTAGACCTCTCAGAGCCTCGTCGAGTTCTAGAACATGTGGTTGCTCAATCTTTGTTATTGGGTGAAATTAAGGCTCGACAGTTTGATGATCCGTGTCTGGAAGAGCTTCGGGAGATAGTGATTCAAGGTGGTGCCAAGGAGGTTGCTATTGGCGAGGATGGTGTTCTGAGACTTCAGGGTCGTTTATGTGTTCCTAATGTTGATGGCCTGAGGGAGAGGATTCTGGAGGAGGCTCACAGTTCACGGTATTCTGTTCATCCTGGTGCTACGAATATGTATCGTGATTTGAAGTAGCATTTCTGGTGGAGGCGGATGAAGAAGAATATAGTGGAGTATGTGGATAGGTGTCTTAATTGCCAGCAGGTGAAGTATGAGCACTAGAGGCCAGGAGGCCTACTTTAGCAGATGCCCATTCCTGAGTGGAAGTGGGAGCGCATCACTATGGATTTCGTGGTTGGGTTGCCTCGGACTTTATGGAAGGTTGACGCGGTTTGGGTCATTGTGGATAGATTGACCAAATCGGCGCATTTCATTCTTGTAGCTACTACTTATACTTCTGAGAGGTTGGCCCAGATCTACATTCGGGAGATAGTCTGGTTGCACGGTGTGCCGGTGTCCATTATATCAAATCGAGGTCCTCAGTTCACCTCGCACTTCTGGAGAGCGTTGCATAGTGAGATGGGTACCCAGATAGATCTCAACACAGCATTTCACCCTCATACTGATGGTCAGTCGGAGCGGACAATTCAGATATAGGAGGACATGATCAGGGCATGTGTGATTGACTTTGGAGGTCAGTGGGACCAGTTCTTGCCTTTGGCCGAGTTTGCTTATAATAACAGTTATCAGTCCAGCATCGAGATGGCTCCATTTGAGGCTTTGTATGGTCGGCGATATCGTTCTCCTATCGGGTGGTTTGAGCCTGGTGAGGCTAAGTTATATGGCACCGACCTGGTGAGAGATACTTTGGAGAAAGTGAAGTTGATTCAGGAGAGGCTCAGCACAGCACAGTCCCGACAAAATAGTTACGTGGATCAGAGGGCGCGTGATGTAGCATTTATGGAGGGAGACAAGGTACTGTTGAAGGTCTCGCCGATGAAGGGTATTATGAGGTTCGGGAAGAAGGGCAAGCTGAGATCGAGGTTTATAGGTCCTTTTGAGGTATTGAGGCGAGTTGGAGAGGTTGCTTATGAGCTTGCTTTACCTCCCTGTTTATCAGGGGTTCATCCGGTCTTTCATGTATCCATGCTCCGGAGGTACCACTCCGACTTCTCTCACGTGGTTGATTTCTGCACTATTCAGTTGGATGAGAAGTTGGGCTACGAGGAGGATCCAGTTGCTATCATTGATAGGCAGGATCGCCAGTTGAGATCCAAGAGAGTTTCTGCCATAAAAATCTAGTGGAGGGGCCAGCCAGTCGAGGAGGCGACTTGGGAGTCCGAGGAGGACATGTGGAGCAGATATCCACATTTATTCAGCACTTCAGGTATGATTCTAGACCCGTTCGAGGATAAACATTTGTTTAAGAGCTGGAGAATGTAACGACCCGACCGGTCGTTTTGCGTTATCGGACCCCGTTACCCTAAATGAAACTTCCCGTAGCGGCTTATTATGATTTATGACTTGCGGGGACGGGTGGTTCGGGATTTGGAAGTGTTTAGAGTGAGATAGGAACACTTGGTTCCTTAAGGTTGGCCTTTAAGGCCAAGTTTGACTTCAGTCAACATTTTTAGTAAACGACTTCGGAATCAAGTTTCGACGGTTCCGGTAGCTTCGTATGATGATTTCAGACTTAGGCGTATGTTCGGAATGGGTTTTGGATGACCCGGGAGCGCTTCGGCGCCCAATGGCGAAATAAGGATTTCCTTAAGTTCATATTTTGGTTTGGAGCGTGTTTTTATGTTATCGAGGTCCGAACAGAATTCCGAGATCGGGAATAGTTCCGTTATGTCATTTATGACTTGCTTGCAAAATTTGGTGTCATTCCGAGTAGTATAGGTCGGTTCGGCGCATTGAAAGCGAACTCTAGAACTTTAAGTTCAAGTTTGATTCAATTTGGTTTTGGGGTCGAATTCTTAGTTTCGTTGTTGTTATTAACATTCCAAAAATTCGAGCGAGTCCGTATCATGAATAAAGACTTGCCAATGCCTTTGGACGGGGTCCCGATGGGCTCGGGTGAGTTTCGGACCCCTCGGAGTTAAATTCAAAACACCATATTTTTCACTGGCTGGTTTCCTTTAGTGCGATTGCGGGTGCATTAATGCGATCGCATAGAAGGAGTTGGCTGTGTGTGGAGAAATGCCCTGTGCGATCGCATGGGCCTGTGTGCATTCGCACAGGGGTGAACTGTGGCCTGGCCCAGTTTTGTTCTCCGCGTTCGCACCCCCGCCCCCGCAATCGCACAGGCCTGGCCCAGGTTGCTCTCCGCGATCGCATGTACCCCTCTGTGGTCGCACAGTAGGCCTTCAGGGACCTTGACCCGTTGAATTATGCGATTGCACTACCCCAGCTGCGATCACACACAAGGGGCAGCTGGGCAGTGTTAGTTTTTAACGGGACTTAGTCCCATTTTAGCCATTTTTCTTCACTTGGGGCGATTTTGGGAGCTTTCAAAGAGGAGATTTCACCTAGCAACTGAGAGGTAAGTGATTCCTACTATAATTTAAGTTGAATACTCGGAATTTTAGGTAGATTAACACACTAGTTAGTGGAAAATTATGGGTTAGAGTAAAAACCTAGGTTTTATGAAAATTGGGAGAATTACCAAGAAATTTGCCATGGAATCATACAAAAACTATATATTAATGATCCCTAGGTTATGGGTGAGTGTTTCCTTCGAAAATTTCCGGAATCCGAGCATGTGGTCCTCGGGGTGTATTTTGAGATATTGCAAAGTAGGCTAAATTGGTTAATTAAATAGGGGAATTCCATTCTTTTGAGCATAAATTGATGTATTTATGTAACATTTGGCTAGTTACGAGACCTCAGGTGACGGGTTTGGAGTTTCGGGTGCGTTCTTGACCCGGAGAGTAGGTTCGACACGAGGTGAGTCTCCCTTCTAACCTTGTAAGAAGGAATTGCCCCCCTAGGTGATTAATAATGATTGAAATGTCCTAAATTATGGGGGCTACGCACGCACAAGGTGACGTGAGTCCGTGCGTAGCTACTAGTATATTGTTTTGGGTAGTTCTAGGGCTCACAAGCATGCTTATATGTGCCTTACATGTATTCCTAAATGTATTTTGAGTTGCTTATTATCCTTGAAATGGCATGAGAATATTAGGAAGTTATGTTCAAAAATCATATTGATTAAGTTCTTGCTTTTAAGTACAATCTCTGTTAACTCCCTAAATATTGATAATTTTATGTATGTATGCGACACCCGCATCACATGTATGATTCGTGAGCGGGATAGCCCTGATATTATGTCAACCGCGTCGCATGTTAGATTCGCGAGCGGGGTAATAGATGCATCTATTGTTCGATCCGTTCGATCCTCGACAGTGCACATTTATTTTTGCGACGCTTCGGTCGTACGCTTCGGCATATTATATGCTATATAGTTGACTGGGAGTTTTGATGTATTGTATAAACTGTTTCATGTGAAATGGAAATTTAGTACATTACATGTTAGTGAAATTTGATATGTAAAGGTAAACTGCAAATTCATTCTTGATCTTTCATGTCATTGTGATTACTACGGCTGTTATACCTGCCTATCCTCTATTAAATTGTGTTATTTAATTGTTGGCCCTAGTAAGTATCACGTATACCTCTCGTCACTACTTCTTCGATATTAGACGGGATATTCACTGGGTACATATTTTTTTATGTACTCATGCTACGCTTCTGTACTTAATTGTACAGGCTCTGAGGCAGGTGCATCTGGGTATTCATCCGGCGCTCGTCCCTGAAGTATAGTGGACGTGGACTTCTCGGTGAGCTGCTTTCCTTGACGCTTATCTCTGGCAGCGCCTTGGAGTTCCTCTTTTCTTTTATTATGTATCTATTATTTCCTTCAGACAGTAGGGCAAACTTGTACTTTCTTTTGGATACTAGTTTCTATTAGATGCCCGTAGACCTGTGACGCCAGTTCCTGGCATGCCCACGTAGTGGATATTCTATTCTTTTGGGTTGTAATTATGGTGGTGATTACTATATTTATTACTCACTTTTGGTTGTCTAAGTCACTAATTTACTTCGAATCTGTTAATTTGAAAGAAAAGCCTCTTAAGTATGGTGGATTGTTTTATAAATTAAAAAGGGATCACTAGTAAATTAAGGTTGGCTTGCCTGACATCGAAGTTGGGCTCCATCGCGATCTAAATTTGGATTTGGGTCGTGACATGGAGAGGGTTAGGGTGTATTGGGCCACTGAGGCCGGCCTAAAACTCATTCTTTTTTCTTTTCTTTTTTCTTTTTCTTGATTTTAAAAAATCCTAATCTAATTAATTAAAACCTAAATCAAATCCTAAATCAAATCTAATTTGTAGAATTGAACTTAATTATCTATTTTTATCACTTAAATAATTAATTAACTTAAAGCTAATGAAATGAAATTACTAATTTGCAACTAAAAGCTAAAATGTAAAAATGACCAATATTTTTTTTATTTTTATTTAATAATATAATTAACTCAAGTAATTAAATCCTAAATGCAATTAAGACCTAAAATGCTATGTAATGAAGAATTAAACATTTTTTGGTATTTTTATGACTTTAAAATATTAAGAGTGCACAAAATGCAACTAAATGCAAACAATTAATAAAAAATTCCTACAAAATTCTATAAAATTAAAGGCCAAATACATCGACATGCCATCAAACTTGTCATCACTTTTCACTTTGACACTTTTTCTTGACTATGGTCCACCTGAACCCCAGAACAAGGTTACTACTGTGCCACTTAGACACTAAAAACATCCGGCCAACCATGCGTGGGAATCACATATGTGTAGCGCGTGAGAGCTTTAAAAAAAGCTGACATGGATTATTCCAACGGTAATAAACCCCACCCATGTTATTTTTTACCCCATTTAACCCCTTTCTCCATTGTTATCTTATCCCAAGCTCTAAAAAAGTCCTAATTTCTCTCCATTTCAATTGAGCTAAATTATTCATCAAGAACTGAAAATCGGAGCTTTTTTTCAATTTGAAGAACTCCATCCTCCTTAGTCGAATTATTTACATAATCTTTCCTGCTACATCTCTTAATTTTTGTTCGAACAATGTCCCAAAATACCGAAATTGTTGAATATTGTCGATGTGGTCGTCCATGTGAACTGAAAATTTCATGGAGTGCCGCTAACCCAAGAAGAAGGTACTTTGTATGCAAAATTAGAAAAGTAAGACTATTCCTCAACAAATTCTTTATACGAATTTTCTGCCATTGATTTATATCAGGGTTTTTTTGAAGGACAGTGGGGGATGTAAATATTTTAGATGGTTTGAGGACGCGTTTCCTGAGCAAGCAAATAGATTTATATGGGATTTGTTGAAGAGAGAGAAGGCATTTGATCAAGAGAGAGAGATCGAGCAAAAAAATGGAGGAACACAGTGATGTTTGTTGTTGTTGTGGCTTTAATGATATGGCTTTATTCATGTTCTTCCTCCTGTTGATGGACTGAACCTTGTTGATGGACTGAACCAAGATTCTGGGAAAATGCAACTGTAATTTAGGCGAGTTAATTGGGGATAACTTTGTGTAATCTAGGAAAATGTTCTTGCTCTACTTTTGTTCATTGCTGCCGTACTAGGGATCATATTTGTGTAATTGATACTCCAAAATCAATGCAATGGATCCTTGTTTCTGCCTTTAAAAATAGTTTTTTTGCCTTACTTGCTTTAAATTGGTGTTGCAAATACTGTACGTAGAGAAGTAATGAACAAAATAAGTGATGCCTATTACTAAAATTGAACAATTCTGCCAACAACTAATAAAGTTGAAGTATTGAACAATCATGCCAAAAGCTACTAAAATTGAAGCAATTAACAATTCTGTGAAAAGCTACTAAAACTGAAGTAATGAACACTTCTGCCAATCGCTACTGAAACTGAAGTAATGAACAATTCATAGCAAAATCAACTAAATAGGTGCTGCAAATCATATCAAGAGTAATCAACAATTCATTACAAAAGCTACTTAGTGCAGCAAACTACATTCAACACTTAAGTTTTTAAGAAAAACTACATTCAACAAAAGAAGTGTTGCCTATTACATAAAAGTGCAGCATAAACCAATCCAGAAATGCTGCCTATTACATAAATAAGTTCCCTATTACAAAATAAGTGTTGCCTATTATATTCAACTTGAATTAAACTACTGATGGTCACTATTTCTTTTTGGCTAGCTTATCCATGATCACTTGAGTTGAAGACTGAGATGGTGCACTTATTTGTTGCACTTGTATTCCAACTTGGTTCCTTCTACTTGCACTCATTTGCTGCAGTTGCGAAGTACTAATTGCATCTCTCCCATTCCATCTAAGTCCTGGCAGCCTAATTCCATCATCCAGATTCACATATGTGTTGTTCCTTACTCTAGTCCCATGGTTGACAACCTTTTCACTTGACAAACCAGGTTGCAATTGACATAAATAAGAAAGCCAATCAGAAACCTAAGTAACCAGGATATAATAACTATAAGTACTGTCATAAATCAGCCTAAGTAAATTATAAAGCCAATCAAAAACCTTACATTAAGTATTGTCCTTCCAGTCTCTGTGTTAGTGTAGCATCCAAAGCCAACAATTCTTGCCCTTTTTCCTCCTGAAGAAGCAGATGATTCTGGAGATTCCCTTCCCCTTTTCCCAGCAGAAGAAGATCCTCCTCTTGTTGCTTTTGGTTTTGGGGCTCTTCCCCTGGGAGCAGTTTGAGGGAGTGCATCTGTAAATGCATCTTTTGTAGGTCTAATAGCTGCACTTGGTGCCTTTGCTCTTTTCTTGGGAACAATTGTTCTTCTGCCATCACAGGTTGCACTCCTTTGAGTTGGTTGACTTGATTGAGTTCCTTGTGATTCTTGTCTACTTGAAGACCCTCCAGGTCTAAAATGAATAGATACATACAGTTAATTTAAGCTTAAAATATTGATAGAAAGCTAGATAAAAACATATCATACCTTTACTCTACATGCTTTTTTGTTGTGGCCAACTTGATGACAATGTGAACATGTCATCTTGACTTCTTTTTTGGACAAATTTCCTCATTTCTTCTTAGGTTCATTCTTGTCCTTCCTTCTGTTTTTCTGGGGCCTTCCTGGCATTGGCTTTGGGGCTGGTGGTTCAATGGTAGGATTATTACCCTCATGCCACATATTCAGGTTAGGAATTGGTTGAATAAAATGTTCATAAGCCTTCAGAAATGTTTTCTTTGTGTACCAATGCTCCAAATGTTGATCTAGATCATTTTCTAAGTGATAGTATGCACACACAACATGTTCACATGGGATTCCTCTAAACCTCCAAAATCTACAACTACAAGTCTTCATCCTAGTGTCAACTATAAACCTCAAATCTCCTTTTTTGAACTCAAACCCATCCTGCCCATTCCATATAACTTGACACTCTCTAGCCATTCCTTATTTTCTTCTAAGATTAGCCTAGCCATAAGTGATATATCTGAAATCCAAGTTTCAGCAAATTTTATCATATCAACCTGTCTAGACAAGATCTTATGCCTAATCTCCTCTAACATGGTAACAATGCTTTTGTGCCTAGCAGCCAATATCCATGAGTTAAATGTCTCACACATGTTATTCTCTACTATGTCACACCTGGAATGTACTTGGAAGAATGCCCTGCACCATGACTCTCTTGGGTACTTCATCATATCTTCACAGATAGTGCTGCCAAGTTTCCTCATGTTTGCAACTTCACTGTTGTACTTAAACAGATAACTGGCCTTTGCAACCCTCCAGAATTGTTTCCTCCTTTCTTCTCCCTTCCATTTCTTAGACCAGTTAGACCATATGTGCCTTGCACACATTCTTTGTTCTGCCATAGGTAATAAATCCTTAACTGCTATCAAAAGACCCTACAAAATAGTATATACAAACAGTAAATACAAACAACATTAGAAGCCAACTATGAATCAAAACAGTATATTGAAACAATATATACAAAACAGTTTACCTTTTGCATATCCGACATTACTGTTAAGCCATGTCCTTCACCAAGTTTCAAATCTTCGTTCAAGTGGCTGAGGAACCAACTCCATGAATGTTTAGTTTCATGGTGTACAACAGCCCAAGCAATAGGAAACATTTGTTGGTTCCCATTTCTTCCAACAACCACTAGTAATTCACCCTTGCAGCTTCCCTTTAGGAAACAACCATCTAAACCAATGATGTTCCTACATCCTTCTAACCAACCTTTCTTAAGTGCATCAAACATACATAGAAGTACTAAAATAGGTTCTTGCCAAGCTCAGACTCTGTCAATTTTCACAAAACAAGAGCTGCCAGGATTGGTTTCCTTAATACTGTCAGCATAGTCACACAATCTGGAAAACTCCATCTTCCAATCCTCCATAAACTTTCTCAGAACAATCTGTTTGGCTCTATAAGCTATAGTTCTGCCAATATACAATCTTAAATTCTCCCTAACTAGTTCTTGAATTTCCCAGAGTCTCATATAAGGAGATCAGTAAGTTCTTTCTTGAATTTGTTGGCAATGTATTTTGAATTACACATCTTGTTGGTGTTTAGTGGTTGACATTTATGTACAGGATGGTACTTCTTGATCATGAAGTCACCAGAATCTCTATAAACATTAGCATACAACTCCCACTTGCATTTTTTGATTTACATTTCACCCTTACCCAACCCTTCTCATTTCGTTTACGATTTAACTGAACTTTATACTCTATTGCATAATCAGCCACTGCCTTTCTAAACTCTCCAACGTTCTTAAATATCATGCCCAACTCAAAAATTGCTACTTCGCATTCAGTGTCATATCTAACCTTTGTGCTCTTTCTTCTACTTGGAAGGTCAACACCAAGCTGAAAATACACCTCTACCTCTTCATCAGTATCATCACTGCCACAATTAGAACTGTCAGTGAACTCCTCATCACCTCCTAATCTGCCAACATACTTCCCTTTTTTGTTAATTCATATATCTTCAAAACCTCTATCAATTCCAGCTTCTCCTACAGGCACACTAGCAGTTTCAGGTTGTTTCTTCCTTCTGGTAGCATTCTTTTTAGTTCTCCTCTCATTTCTAAAGATCCTAGCCTCTTCATCAACTTCACTATCATCCTCATCAGGAAGTTCTCCAAGATCTGACTCACTACTAGCTACCTCTTCTTCATTAGCCCCTTCTCCCCCATTCAGGTTCTCTACACTAGCAACTTCCTCTTCTAAATTAACACCACTAGCAGCAACCCCTTCCCCACTAGTTACAGTATTATGTGGAGGTTTTTCACTTGGTTGTGGTCCATTTATACTGATTTCACAATCTTCTGTTGTTGCCCTAGTTGGATTATTAATTGTGTTGTTACTTTCTTGAACAACCTTTGGACCATATAAATACCTAATTGAGACCACACTATCAGGAACTATCTCAACAACAAGTGAAATGTATAAGTCTAAAATACCCTCCTTACAGTAACAAGAAATATTATATAGTTGTTCATCATTTTCAATCAAGAAAAATTCTTTGGACCTAGGGTTAAAGACATAAAACCCCCCAACAATTGCATAACCCAACACCGTTGTGTAATATTGAAGTTCAAACAAGGAGAAATGGTCTTTGTCAATATAAAACTCATTTACCTCTATATTAGTGACATATTTCACACCTGGAGATTCGGTAAAGATTCCACCATGGTGAAAGCAGACAAGAATGAATTCGTCCTCTGACATGATTTTAACCTAAAGTGAACAAAAAAAAGCAACGCGTGAGCACAATCAGCAAGATTCGACAAAAAGAAATGAAAAAAACTATTTTTGTTCTACAATCCCCAAAAACACCATTACTAAAAAAAAACCTAATAAATAACTAAAATCTCCATAAAATATTAACTCGACACACACCAGTAAAAGATTAATTTGATCTCTTCCTTGACCTTCTTGTTGATGGAGCAATCGATTTTGGAAGGAGAAGAAGATAGAGGGAGACAGTGGAGATGGTAAATGAGATTAGGTTTTTTTACTTCGGATGTAACGAATAAAGGTAATTAAATGGGTTGGGTCTTTTAGTTTTTCACCCGATCTGTTTGAGTTGGATTTACCTGGTACACATAGATCTTACATGGACAATAAATCCACATGGAATAAATGTATTTGTTGGCTATTACACATTAGCAGAGATTATATACACACGCTTGACTTATAGTGGCCCGGGTGTTTTTTGTGTCTAAGTGGCACAGTAGTAACCTTGTTCTGGGGTTCAGGTGGACCATAGTCAAGAAAAAGTGTCAAAGTGAAAAGTGATGACAAGTTTAAGGGGCTACCGATGTAGGCCAAAATTAAAACAATTAAGAAAAAAAATCTACTTGTGAATTTTTGTAGTAGTGTTTTAATCGGGAAAAAATCACGTGCTCACAGCTGCCCTTCTTTGCTTGGAAACACGAAGTGTTTTTGGGCAAAGATAAAGTGAGCAAATATGAGCAATTTTTTCCCGTTTGGATACTCCATGGGAAGCATTTTGAAAACGTATGACCGAACCTTGATTCCGAGGTTGCCTACAATCCTCGACTATAAAGAAATTAGGCCAGTGTAGTTTTGGAAGTTTTGGTAGCTGGGACTACCGAGAAGCTGTGATTCCACTGCTGTTGCTGTTGCTGCTGCTTACTAAACTCCTTATTACACCAAAATAAAAAATGAAAGAAACTAAGCAAGTCTATCAGCCATGAGTTACAAGATTCCTATCTATAGGTCTTCAGAAACTTGATGTTGAATCTTCAACAGTTCTGTTGTGTGTCTCAAACTGTGGACTTGCATTTTTAAGGCGAGCTTCTGTTACCTCTAACTTGAAACTTGGAATAAATTCCCTCATTCTCCAGGTGGGCGCCTGCAACTAAGTTAAAACTGAAATGAATTCCCTCATTCTCCAGGTGGGCGCTTGCAATTGACTTAAAACTGAATGAATTCCCTCGTTCTCCAGGTGGGCGCCTACCAATGACTTGAACTTGAAATAATTTCCCTCATTCTCCAGGTGGGCGCCTGCTAATTACTTGAGCGTGAAATAAATTCCCTCATTCTCCAGGTGGGCGCCTGCAACTAACTTAAAACTTAAATGAATTCCCTCGTTCTCCAGGTGGGTGCCTGCCAATGACTTGAACTTGAAATACATTCCCTCATTCTCCAGGTGGGCGCATGCTAATTACTTGAGCTTGAAATAAATTCCCTCATTCTCCAAGTGGGCGCCTGCAACTGACTTAAAACTGAAATGAATACCCTCATTCTCCAGGTGGGCGCCTGCTAATTACTTGAACTTGAAATAAATTCCCTCATTCTCCAGGTCCCGCCTGCAACTGACTTAAAACTGAAATGAATTCCCTCGTTCTCCAGGTGGGCGCTTGATGCTGACTTAAAATTTGAAATGAATTCCCTCATTCTCCAGGTGAGTGGCTGATGCTGACTTAAAACTTGAAACGAATTCCCTCGTTCTCCAGGTGGGCGCCTAATGCTGACTTAAACCTTGAAATAAATTCCCTTGTTCTCCAGGTGGGCGCCTGATGCTGACTCAAAATTTGAAATGAATTCCCTCGTTCTCCAGGTGGGCGCCTGATGCTGACTTAAAACTTGAAATGAATTCCCTCGTTCTCCAAGTGGGCGCCTGGTGCTGACTTAAAACTTGAAATGAATTCCCTCGTTCTCTAGGTGGGCGCCTGATGTTGACTTAAAACTTGAAATGAATTTCCTCGTTCTCCAGATAGGTGCCTGATACTGACTTAAAACTTGAAATGAATTCCCTCGTTCTCCAGGTGGGCGCCTAATGCTGACTTAAAATTTGAAATGAGTTCTGAAATAAATTCCCTCGTTCTCCAGGTGGGCTCCTACTAGTGATTTGAACTTGAAATTAATTCCCTCATTCTCTAGGTGGGCGCCTGCTATTAACTTGAACTTTAAATAAATTCCCTCATTCTCCAGGTGGCGCTAGCGATCACAACAACATAGACAAAACGGAGAAAGGTTTCTGACCTAGTTTGTACCAGGAACATTCATTGAGGGTTAGTTGAATCCCATCATCCAGAAGGGTCCTGAAAATTTAAAACTAGATCCCATTATCCAGGAGGCTCCTTAAAGCTTAAACTAAATCACATTATCCAAGAGGGTCCTGAAAGCTTGAAAGCTAAATTTCATTATCCGGGGAGATGCTTTGAACTTAAAACTAAATCCCATTATCCAGGAGGGTCCTGAAGAATTGAAATTAAATCACATTATCCATGAGGGTCCTGAAAGCTTAAAATTGAACTCACCTAGAACATGCTTTCCTCATGGAGGATTCCGGCAGAGCAAACAAAATTTCTTGCTCCTGCTTCAAACAAAGAAAATCCTGTCAGTTTGAAAATGTGGTGGTTAGTTTGTGGCATCCTTGTGGAAGGTGTATGTTTCTACCACTACCCCGCTTTATTCTGATTAGTTGCTTCGGGCTAACAAAGAATTGTTTGACCTTTTGATCGGACCTCGACCACAAAACCTCTGAATGACTCGAATCCTTTACACTTAACTTGTTGTATGACACTTTTATTTTTCCAATTGTTGAACCTTTGCATTTCCTCAAAATTCACGAATCACCTTATCACCCGAACTTCAGTTATCACCTTATCGCTTATTCTGAATCATGTCACTTGTGATGTGCATTGGCCGAACATCGCCTTGTGCAATTATAAGCTGGTAATAGGCTTTGAAGTCCTTTCTAGTTTATTTAACATAGACTAACTTTACAGAGACTTAGAAAAATATACTCAAAAGAAACGAAGCCAAGTGACTTCGTGAATTAGAAGTAAAGAGGAAAACTTTGAACAAAGATGACTATTTGGAGAAGAGTGGAGAAGAGACTTATCTGAGTGAAGTTGCTGGCTCCAATGATCATTACATGCATTTGGATTGATCAGCCTAATCCATCTAACCAATCACATTTAAGCTCATGCCACGTCTTCATACCTCAAAATTGGGATTTCCATAATCTAATTTCTCTGTAAAGTCATGAACCTCATTCGCCTCGTAGTGCCCCGAAGGATTTTCACCAGAAAACCTCTCTCGTTTGTTCATCTCTCAGCTCACCATCGCCTTACGGTGCCCGTGAGGTTTATCCCCAATAAGACTCTCTCATTTTTAAATTTTCTCTCAGCTCACCATCGCCTTATGGTGCCCCCGAGGGTTTTCACCGATAAGACTCTCTCATTTTATTCATTTTCCTTGTGTCCATGAGCAGAATGTTGCCCATGATACCTCTATCTTTCTTGAATTGGCATCCTCAAAGATTGATCGGAATGTCTTTTTTTGGACCGTAATGTAGGATTTTGGACAGTGTTATAAAGAAAAGGCGGTATGAGAGCTCAAAACTGCTTAAGAATGAAAGGATTCAAAATTACAACTCTTGGAATCAGATCTTTTGCAAAACCAAACCTTCTGCCCTAGTCTCTTTGAATCTGGGGAGCTTTCGATTTTTATTTTTGATGGGACCGAACCTCCGAGTAAGGTTGCCCACGTATCCTTAAAAGGAATAAGGTCGAACGTAGTTCACCAAACATTGTTTTGTTTTAGTTATTTTTATTCTTTTCTTTTCTTTTTCTTTTTTTTCTTTTTTATTTTTTAGTTCTACCTCTGGTTCCAAAAGAGGGGTATGAAAGAAAGTAAATAAGTCTCAAAAAGGGTAACAAAGGATAAAAGTGTTTGGATATAAGAACAAAATACCTTTGTCATTCCAATCTCTGAAACATGCCAAATAAAAATAAGCGCAATTGAAGACAAACAAAGAAATCATACATAATATCTCTTGACTGCATCGAAATTGATAGCCATATCTACACATTTGCCTTCTATATCTATTAAATACAAAGCCCTATTGGGCAACACTCTTGACACAATGAACGACCCTGCCAGTTTGGGGAACTTGCCTTTAGTTTCAGCCTGATGTTGAAGGATGTGTTTCAATACTAGCCAGCCCACTTCAAATTTTCGGGGACACACCTTCTTGTTGTATGCTCTTGTCATTCTCCTCTGATACAATTGACCATGACATACTGCTGCTAATCTTTTCTCATCAATCAAACTCAACTGCGCCAGCGGGTTTTAACCCACTCATCATCATTAATTCCAGCTTCCGCAACAATACGAAGGGACAAAATCTCAACTTCCGCATGTATGACTGCCTCAGTTCTATATACCAGCAAATAAGGAGTTGCACCCACTGAAGTGCGAACAGTAGTGCGATAACCCAGTACATCAAAAAATAACTTTTCATGCCACTGCCTAGAACCTTGCATCATCTTATGAAGTATCTTCTTTATGTTCTTGTTAGCCGCCTCAACAACCCCATTTGCCTTGGGGCGATATGGAGTGGAGTTTCGGTGCATAATCTTGAATTGTTGGCATACCTCTTTCATCAAATGACTATTGAGATTAGTAGCATTGTCTGTGATGATCACCTTGGGAATTCCGAATCGGCAAATGATATTTGAATGAACAAAATCTACCACCTCCTTATTGGTCACAGACTTGAAGGTTATAGCTTCGACCACTTGGTGAAGCAATCAATGGCCACAAGAATAAATATATGCCCATTTGATGTTGCCGGCTCAATTGATCCAATGACATCCATGCCCCAAGCAATAAAGGTCCAAGGTGCAGACATTGTATGAAATTCAGATAAAGGAGAATGAATCAAATCACCATGCACCTAGCATTGATGACACTTGCGAACAAAGTTGATACAATCTCGCTCCATGGTGAGCCAATAATAACCTGATCGAAGGATATTCTTTGCCAAGACATACCCACTCATATGCGGCCCGCAAACTCCAAAATGCACTTCGTCCATGATAGTCGAAGCTTGTTTAGCATCTATGCACCTTAGTAATCCTAGATTTGGAGTCCTCTTATACAAGATTCCTCCACTTAAGAAAAATCCACTAGCTAGACGCCGAATGGTCCTCTTTTGATCACCTGTGGCATGTACCGGATATTCTCCCGACTTGGTCTACTCCTTGATATCATGGAACCAAGGTTCACCATCAAGATCCTCTTCAACCACGTTGCAATAGGCATGCTGATCACGAACTTGGATATGCACAGGATCGACGTAAGTCTTATCCGGATGGTGTAACATTGACACTAAAGTATCCAAGGCGTCGGCAATCTTATTTTGAATACTGGGAATATGCCTAAATTCTATTGACCTGAATCGTTGACAAAGATCATGTAGACACTGTCGATACGGTATGAGCTTCAAATCCCGGGTCTCCCATTCTCCCTGAATCTGGTGAACCAGCAAATCTGAATCTCCCAAAACCAATATTTCTTGAACTCCCATGTCTACAGCTAGCCTCAAACCCAGAATTCATGCCTCGTACTCAGTCGTGTTATTGGTGCAATAAAAATGAAGTTCTGTTACGGGATAGTGATTGCTTGTTTCAGAAATTAGTACAACCCTTTTTCCGACACCTTTCATGTTAGCAGCTCCATCAAATAAGAGTTTCCAACCTGACTTTTCATCATGGTCATCCTCGTCAACATATATCACTTATTCATCAGGAAAATAAGTATTCAATAGCTCATATTCTTCATCCACCGGATTCTTGTCCAAGTGATCGGCCAATGCTTGGGCTTTCATTATGGTCCGAGTCACATAGACGATGTCAAACTCTGTGAGTAAAATCTGCCACTTTGCAAGTCTTCCTGCGGGCATAGACTCCTGAAAGATATACTTTAGAGGATCTATGCAAGAAATGAGGTAAGTAGTGTAGGACGACAGATAATGCTTCAATTTTTGTTCTACCCAAGTCAGGGCGCAACATATCCTTTCAAGAAGAGTATACTTAACCTCATAAGGAGTGAACTTCCTGAGATAATAAATGGCTTGCTCTTTCTTGCCCGTAATATTGTGTTGACACAGTACATAACCAAAAGAATTATCCAGGACCGTCAGATAGAGAATTAAAGGTCTCCCTGGCTCCGGCTGGACCATCACAGGTGGATTTGACAGGTACCTCTTGATCTTATCAAATGCTTCTTAACACTCGTTAGTCCACTTAATCGCATCATTCTTTTTCGGCAACCTAAAAATGGGCTCACAAGTCATTGTGAGTTGAGCAATAAACCTGCTGATGTAGTTTAACCTTCCGAGTAGGCTCATCACCTCAGTTGTATTCTTCAACGGTGGTAATTTTTGGATGGATTTGATCTTTGATGGATCCAACTCAATACCGCGTCGACTGACTATGAATCCCAATAGTTTCCCAAACGGGACACCAAACGCACATTTTGCCGGATTAAGCTTGAGGTTGTACATGTGGAGAATTTGAAAAAAACTTTCTCAAGTCCCCGACATGATCGGACTGCTTCTTTGAATTTATGATCACATCATCTACATAAACCTCAATTTCCTTGTGTATGATGTCATAAAATATAGCAGTAATTGCCCTCATATAAGTTGCCCCAGCATTCTTCAAACCAAATGGCATTACCGGGTAGCATCATGTCCTTCGCGGCGTGATGAATGATGTCACTTCTACATCTTCCTCATCCATTAGGATCTGGTGATATCCCGCGTAGTAATCCACGAAAGACTCGATCTCATGCTTGGCACAATATCAATCAGAATGTGGATATTCAGCAATGGAAAGTTATCCGTTGGACTTGCTTTGTTGAGATCACAATAATCAACACATACCCTGGTCTTACCATCCTTCTTTTGTACTGGCACAACAATAGCTAACCAAGTGGGATATCGAGTGACCCGAATGACCTTTACATCAAGCTGCTTTGTGATTTCTTCTTTGATATTCACACTCATGTCAGTCTTGAACTTCCTTAACTTTTTCTTGACAGGAGGGAATGTAGGATCAGTTGGAAATTTATGAACTACCAAATCAGTGCTCAAACCTGGCATATCGTCATACGACCATGCAAAGACATCTTTATATTCAAACAGTGCTTTGATTATTTCTTCCTTGATTTTCAGTTCCAGATGCACACTTATCTTAGTTTCCCTGATATTATCTTGATATCCTAAATTGATTGCTTCAGTTTCATTCAAATTAGGCTTGGGCTTTTCTTTAAAGTGATTTAGTTCTCTACTGATTTCCTCAAATGCTTCTTCTTCATCATATTTTGTTTCGTCATCACTCTCTACTTTTTGGATTATTTTTCAGAATTAGATTGGCTTTTAAGACTTGGCTGAAAATTCCTCATGCATGTCATGTCATTAAAACCAGCATAAAAAATTGTACAAAAGAAAAACAAAATGAGACGCTATCAGGAATAATGGAAAAACTAGAAATTGTATTTCATTGATCATAAAAGGATAGAAGAGTTTGTACATCAAAACAAGCGAAAAATGAAATTTGGATTACAACCTTGGAATAACCCAGATAACAGAAAGGAAAACAAAGCAAACTACCAAAACTCCTTCCGGGTGGGGAGAGGAGTAGCTTTCCAATTACTAAGCTTCACATTCGGCCCAACAAGCTGCACATCGGCATTACTGGAACCTTTCCCGATTTCTACCATATTAACATCATCAAATAGACTCTGGAACCTCTTGATCAACTCTTCATCAAAGTCGACCACAGGTTTTGGGACCGATGATATTGGACGTTTTGCGACCCATGGCTTGACAAAAGACTTGGAGATGTATGGAACAGGCTTAGGAAGTGACCATACCTTCCTTTACAACTTTTTAGCCCTTTTCACATCCTTGCCTGTGGGCTTGAATCCCAGACCAAACGTACCGAAACTTTCACGTGGACATACTGGATGCACAATACCCTCTAGAAATGAACCCAGACCTTTGCCCGACACAAAACCATTCTTCAACATTTCATTTGCTACCATGACGGACGGGGAGGGTAGCTTCGGACCTGGAATGCATTCTGCCTCAGGAATCTTCTCGACAGACACTGTTTTGAAATTTGATAGACCCAAGGCCCTTTATCATCTTCAACTTCAATAAATGGAACAGTTGTATCATTGTAAGAAAATAAGTTCTCGACATCGTGCACAACTATTTCCTTTTGTCCCATTCGAACTTACCATTTGATGCAGAGAAGACGGGATTGCCTTAGTAGCATGTATCAGGGCCTGCCCAACAACAAATTGTAGGAGACAGCCATATCTAGCACTTGGAAATCCATAGTGAACTCAACTGGCCCTATTGACAATTCGAGCATTATATCACCAACAAAATCTTTCCCTCCTCCATCAAAGCCTCGAACACATACATTGTTCATGTGGATCCTTTTAGTGCTGATTTTCAACTTTCGCAAAGTGGACAGAGGGAAAATATTTGCACTAGAACCATTATCAACCAGTACCTTTGAGACAACAGAATCCTCGCATTTCACCGTGAGATAAAGAGCTCGGTTGTGTTCTATACCTTCCATAGGAAGTTCATCATCTGAGAAAGTGATCCTGTTTGATTCAAAGATCTTGTTAGAAATCTTCTCCAAGTGGTTCACCGTGATCTTATCAGGAACATAGGCCTCATTCAAAATCTTCATCAGGGCTTTGTCGTGTTCATCTGAATGTATCAGCAAAGACAAAAGAGATATATGAGCCGGTGTTTTCCGTAACTGATCCACAATGAAATAGTATTGCACTTTCATCTTTTTCAGGAACTCGTTTGCCTCTTCTTCGGTGACCTGCTTCTTTAACGGGATTTGGCTATCCTTGAATGGCTTGGCTTTCCTCAATTCCTCTGGGGTAAAACATCTTCCGAAATGAGTCAGTCCTCCGTATTCATTGACTTCTTCCTCCACTTCTTTCCCTTTATACGTCACTATCACCTATTTGTAATTCCACGGGACCGCCTTTGTGTCGACCATTGGCAGCTGGGTCACTGGCTTAATAACAACAGGGGTAATACGGGCCCCTTCCACGACTATGACAAGCTTGCTCGAGATCCCTAGCACGACCACTTTTGGCTTTTCCTGTCTCGCTCTATAATCATCCGGAGACCCGTTCACAGCTAATACAGGTAGCTTCATATTGAGCGTGGTTAGCTTCTTCGTCACCCCTTCAGTTGTCAAGGGTATTGCTTTTGTAGAATCTGGAGCTTTAACTGAATTAATTTTGCTAGCACGAATCATCATGACGGACTTCGAAGAATTCTTGGGCTCCCTATCCTAATGAACTATCTCAATCATATGCGTCTCGGCATGGGCTGGCAAAGGATTTTGGTTGATGTTTTGCGCCTTCGGGCTCTGGACCACAATTTGATTTGTATCAATAAGCCTTTGGATTTCCCTCTTCAAGTGCCAACACTTCTATGTGTCATGCCCTGGGGCATCAGAACAATATGCGCATCTGAGGGAATAATCAAGGTTCCTTGGAGGTGGATTTGGTAGCTTTGAATCAATCAGCCTCAAGACGTCCAACTGCCTCAACCTTTGAAACAAACTGGTATAAGACTCTCCAAGAGGAGTGAAGATTTCTTTCTGCTGCTGTCTATCTTTTCTATAATCCGTCCTTGGTCGAAAGCTTGGCCTAGTATGGTTTCGGTATGGTTGAGGGGGTGGATAAGGACTTTGTGGAGTTGGAGCATGCCATTGCAGGTAAGGAGGGGGTTGAGCATATGACTGTGCGTGGAGAATTTGGTATTGGGGTGGCTTATTGAATATTGAGGGTCTTGTGGTGGGAAATAGTGTTGGGATGGATTATATGGAGCTTGGGTGTAGGCTTGAGGTTGGGTTCGAGGCTGGGTGTGAACCCCTTGGTCCATGCCATGATCCTGAGACAACCATAGAGACATCATCTTTCTTCTTTTTGCCTATCACACCTCCGGTCACCTTAGATCGCCTGTGTGGTTGCTTTTATGGCGGAATAGCTCGTGATCTTTCTTGACTTGAGTCCTTCTTCCACCATTCCTACCATCTTTACCACATCTTTGAAGGGCATGCCTATGGCCGAGATCAAATGGCCAAAGTAAGTAGGCTCCAGGGCTTGAAGAAAGTATTCAACCATTTCATCTTATTCCATTGGAAGGTTAACCCGTGCAGCCTGCTCTCTACATCGGAACCCATACTCCCTAAATCTCTCACTGGGCTTTTTCTCTATCTTGGTCAAGGATAGGTGATCCGGGACAATGACTACGTTGTACTAAAAATGCTGAGCAAAGGCCTGAGCGAAGTTATCCCATGTGTACCACCTACTAGTGTCTTGGCGGGTGTACCATTCTAACGCCGCCCCACTCAAGCTTTGACTAAAAGATGCCATCAGTAATTCATCTTTCCCACCGGCGCCCCTCATCTTGCTGCAAAAACCTCTCAAATGGGCCACGGGATCTCCATGCCCATCGTAGAGGTCAAACTTGGGCATCTTGAACGCGGCAGTTGGACGTCAGGGAACAACCACAAGTCCTTATAAGCCACACTCACTTGGCTTCCTAACCTTTGCATATTCCTTATTGATTGCTCCAGACTCTTCACTTTCCTAAATATCTCCTCTTGCTTTGAATCTTGGATGGTTTCTCGGTTTTGACATGAGGCTCAAAGTGATGGGTGTAGGAGTAAGGATCCGGGACTTTAAAGGTTGGTTATGGAGCATAGTATTGGGTATATGGAGCTTGGAATGCAGGCTCACTAGAAAATCTGTGGAGGGTAGCTTGTTGAGGGGGTACAAAAATAGGAGCAGATGCCGGAGCAGGATATGAAGTTGTTTTGGATGGTTGAGCATTGAAAATTTGGGACGAGGCGCCGGGGTAATTGTGGTAAGGGGTAAATCCTGGTGCGTGTTGAGGGGAAAGATCAACAATATTGAGCATCTGGGCTTGGGATAATGGTGGGATGGAGGCTGAGTTTTTTGTATAGTTAATATGGAATGAGGGTGGAGGGTGTCCCTTTATCCATGACTGGTACATTTTCGCCATCCGATGTTTCAAGCTTTGGACCTCCTCTTTCGGTCCAGATTCTGATTCTACCATCTCCCTCGGTGGGGCAACAACTCTTGTGTCTGTTTCTTTGCTGGTCATGACTACCTTGCGTTTTGACCTGGTGTGGTAGGGGTCACTTGCCAGGATACCAACAAACTAACCACTTAAACAGAACCTGTCTATTTAAACACGCACAACAACCTTGTCACTTTTGAAGCATTTAACAGATAGGGAATCGCACATTAGGAATGCAATGCACCTGGAAAGTTACACGTTTCTAAATGTTTTTGCAACGACTGTGTGTTTCATCCCGGCTTTGCTATCTCTTTTCTCAAATTTCAAATCCTCAATTGTTTTCCCTTCTCTTTTTGTTTTTTTTCCGCTTTTCAATTCTCACTCTTTTCTTCCTTTTTGTTTGGCCCCTCTTTTCTTTCTTATCTTTTTTTCTTTTACTCACTTTCTTTTCTCTCTCTCTCTCTCTCTTTTAATTAATTGGCTATGATCGAATCCTATGAGGATTGCCTACGTATCAGAACGCCGTATGAATCGGATCATTACGTAGTTCAAGAAATAAATGTGAAATAAAAGAAAAGAAAGTTCTTGGGTTAAAGACATCTCTTTTTTTTTAGTTTTCTACTACAAGGACTTAAAAGTAGTGATGACTAAAACATACAAAACAACCTTGAAAAAGACGAACAAAACTTGAGAAAAAGTAAAATACAGACTCAAAAACCGAAAAATCAAAAATACATAAGAGCCTCCACCGGTACTACGAGGGCCTGCGGGACATCAACCGGTCTCCGCACGGCCCTACGTGCAATATCGTCTTGAAGGTGGTCTAGGTCAACCATCACCTGGCGAACGAATGTCATCACAGAAGCAAAAAACATAGACTTGGTCATGTCTTCACATTCATGGTATCTCATTACAACATAATCAGCTATCTCTTTAATTCTCATTCTGATGACACCCTTTTCTTGAAGCGAACGTCCTAGTTGCTGGGCCCGAGCTTCCAACACTTGTGTATCTGTGTTGTTTTGATTCTGTAACTGTTGCATGCTTTCTTGTAGTCGGTAAATCAATGTGTAGCAATGCTCTCTTTTTGCCTTGAAATCCTTTGTTTGCTCGACCATTTCATTCTCAAGGGCGACCAACTTTTTCTTTAAAATTTCTACTTCTTCGTCGTGTTTCTGCTTCAACTGGTGGGCTAATCTAGCATGTTCTTCTGCACCTTTGGCCAACTTTTCTTGAGCATTTAGCAAGTCTCTTTCGGCCTTTGTCAAGTCAGATGCATAGTCATGCACCGTCATGCTTAAGTTGTTGATGAGTTTTTCATATCTCTCGCTCCTCACAGGCGTTTCAGCAGCTATTCTTATGTCCCGAAGTGCCTCATTTTCCCGAACCAATCTATTCTTTTCTCCTTCATCCTCAGCAGCCTGCAAACTACTATCAAATTTGATTTTTCAAATTTGTTCTTCTAGTTTGCTTATAGTGGCCCGGTATTCCTTTTCTTTGGCGAACATAGCCCACTGTTATTGCGCTCTGTTAGTGAATTGTTGGACATGGGGCCTTTTAGCAGGTTGTTCCGGCTCTTGATCGATCCAAGCTCTCTTACCATACCATGCCATGTAATTAGACGCAGCTTCGCCAGAAGACAAATCCCACACCCGAATTTGTGGCTCTAAAAACCTACATTGGTCCAAATCCGGCGAACCATTTCTTCTGGTAACACAACCTTTGGGCCCAACTCAATAACTTGTGCACTCAAATCTTTATCGTGAGGGATTGTTTGATATCTTCCTAATTGGCGGAGGAACCGATGCGGAGCATATGGCTGAATGCTTCGAAGACCATCAATAGGAGAAAACACACTTCAGCAGACATGTAAATGACTTCGACAACCGGGAGCCAGCTGAAAGTCCATTCGATTTGCCTTGCAGTTAAAGAACACAGATATGCGAACCATGTTTTAGTACCCCTGATAACTCATAGTCGTTCACCCTGCTCTCATACTCTTCGATGCAATTAAGTCCGGTAAGTCCGTAATTCATGTACCTCATGCGACGACAGAGATGCTCTACCAGCCACATTTGCAAAAGCAGGCTACAACTTTCAAATAACTTTGCACCAGCTTGACAGGCGGTTAAAGCTCAATAAATTTCGGCGAGAATCATTGGTATAAAGGTATTGTTGGCCTTCTTGACCATAAAGTCGGCCATTCCTGCGAGTCCTAGTTCTATGTGTCCATCACTCCTTGGGCATATCAGTGTGCCTAAGAATGCAACCATGAAGGCTAAACCCCTACGGGCTTCCCACTTATCTTTCCTTCCCTGATGACTTAAACCAGTGTCTGGAGCCTCATATCCATGGGGGTCTCTATACCGGCTATATATGTAACGACCCGGCCGATTGTTCTGAGAAGTTAGCCCCGTTATCCTTATTTTTGCTTTATCATGTGTCATTTAGCTCATTTATGTTGTGTTGGATCGGTTGGTTTGGTTTTGGGATGTGATTTGGGAGTCCGGGTTAGAATTAGGCTTGAATTGGCAAAAAATTATAATTTAGAGATTTCCAGTCTGTAGAGGAAAATTTGATATCGGGGTCGGAATGGAATTTCGAAAGTTGAAGTAGATTCGCAGGGTCATGGTTGATTTGAGTGTAAAATTTGAGACTATTCAGGCAAGGTTTTCTTGGTTTCGGAGTCCTTTGTGAACTTAGTAGTCTTGGGGTTCTTAGGCTTGAATCCGTAATTTGATTTGATGTTATTTTAAGCGATTTGTAGGTTTGATTAAGTTTGAAGAGTGTTATGGGACGTGTTGGCGTGGTTGGTTGAGGTCCCGAGGGCCTTGTGTGTGATCCAGATAGTTAGCGGGTGAATTAACTGTTGGAAAAGATGGGGTACTGGTGTGCTGGGTTGCTGGTGTTTCTGAAAAAGAGGGTTCTCTGAAGTTTCCGCTGGGAGAGGTAGAATTTCGCGGGGAGGGGGGGCTTTTCCGCTGGGAGCGCTAGAATTTTGCGGCTGCGGTGGGAATTTCGCAGACCGCGGTATGGAATTTTGTGGCAGTGGTGGATTTTCCGCTGTCAGCAGAAATGGGAATCTGAGGGTGCACTATAAATACGAGAACCAGGGTTTTATTTTCATACTTTGACCTAGAGAGCTCGGGTTTTGGCGATTTTTCGAGGGACTTTCAAGAAAACCATGAGGGTAAGTGATTCTAACTCAATTTTGACTATAACACATGATTATAACGTTCAATCAATTATTTGATTAGAGAATTGGGGATGAAAATTGGGGGATTGTAGAAAACTTCATAAATGGATTTTTGAGAGTTGAACACCGATTCGAGGTCGCATTTTGATAAAATTAGTATGGTTGGACTCGGGAGTGAATGGGTTTATGAGTTTTGTGAATTTTCTCAGATTTCAAGACGTGGGACCGGGGGCCGGGTTGAGCTTAATTCGGGTTGGCTTTGCTTGATAACCTTTAAGTGGAATTCATTCATATAGCGTATATTGATGATAATATACTGATTCTGGTTAGATTCAGAGCATTTGGAGACCGAATTAAGAGGCAAGGGCATCGCGGATTAGTGTTTTGTCCGGTTTGAGGTAAGTAATGACTGTAAATCTAATAATGAGGGTATGAAACCCCAGATTTCACATGGTATCACTATTTTTGGAGTGGCGCTCATGCTAGATGATGAGTGTGTGGCGTGCACCGTTGGGGATTGTGACTTGGTCTGTCCCATAGAAACTATTAAGTTGCGTATTTGACCACCAATCATATGATATTTTATGTTTTAGAGATTATTACCATGTTTTGGGCTGAATGCCGTATTTGGGCCTCGTGCCAAGTGTTTGGACCTCTTGGGGGATTTTTACTGACATTTCCTCACTATGTTGATTTAAGATTTACACTCAAGCATGCTATAGTTAACTGATTTCGAAACTCAGTTTAATTTATACTAATTGATGCATAAAATGATATTTTGGGTCGAGTACCCTGTTTTATTGATAGCCCGAGTGGCTTGAGAGGTTTCTGACTGAGTGAGGCCGAGGGCCTATGTGGTGAGGATATTATGGGATCGGGCTACGCGCCACAACATGTTACACTGTTTCATGATATACGAGAGGCCGAGAGTCTGAGTCATTATGCCACGAGATGGCTTGTTATAGCGCTTGGGCTGTAGGAGCCCCTCCGGAGTTTTTACACCCCTAGTGAGCGCAGGTACCTACTGAGTGCGAGTGCCGAGTGTCGAGTGACGAGTGATTGGGAGGCATGAGTGACTATGAGGATTTTCCGAGGGGCTGATTCCGAGTGATTGTGAGGTATGCTAAGTGACTAATTCTGAGTGATGTTATGCCCGAGGGGCGGGTTACGAAATACGTATGCCTAGGAGGATATTTATGATTCTATCATTTTATAACAAATTTTCTTGAATTTTTATGGAAAACTGTTGAAAGATACAATTTCAAAGGATTTTACTGAAATAGGTTTTTAATTGTCATGAACTGTCGTATCTACGACTTGGAAAGAATAACTGTATTTGTTGTGGATTGATGACTTGTTTTATGTGTTTCGTATTTCTCAGACTTTATTTACTTTCATCACTACTGAGTTGGCGTACTCACATTACTTCATGCACCTTGTGTGCAGATCCAGGTGTTAGGGCGGAGTGAGCTGATTATCTGTCCAGGGACTCTCGGAGATTTTGCAAGGTAGCTGCACGCGTTCGCAGCCCTGATTTCTCCTTCTTACTTCTATAGTAGTTGCATTCCCTAGACTCATTTTGTATCATAAATATTGTGTCAAGACTTTTGTATTTTCTTTAGATGCCCGTGACCCAGTGACTCCGGGATTTTTGGGTTGTGTTTGGATATTTGACTTATCATCTTTTGTTTTAAAAATGCTTAAACGACATGTTAATGAGATATCGTATTAGTGACGATTCAAACTAAAGATTATTTTATGTCTTAAGTACTAATATTGGCTGGCCTAGTATTGCAATAGGCACCATCACGGCCAAGTATTTTGGGGTCGTGACAATATAAGAAATGGAGTGTGCAAAATCCTTCTGCCCAGTTTTCATCATTAACATGCCGGTTAATGCTCAGAAGGTCCAAAAACTTGTGGTGGGTTACAGTTCTGGGTGATACTGGGTATTGGCGCCTGAGATTCCCGTCAAAACCAGCATAACCTGCTATTTCCTCCAGTGTAGGGGTCAATTCAAAGTTGGAGAAATGGAAGACATTGGGTGTCGGGCCACAAAAGGGTATCGAAGCTTCAATTATATCACCCCTGGGCTTAATCTTCAGAAGGCCGGTAAGCCCACCTAGAGCTTTGGTCACATAACGCTTGCTATCCTCCCCCAGGCCGTCCCACCACATGTGGAGCCTTAGTGCAATCTCGTCTACGACTCGAAAAGGTATATTTTCAGCAGTACTCATCCTGCACATTTTTATTTAAGGCGACTGGTTAAAACATGTGTGCTTTGTTTAATTTTTCGACAAAAAAAAACGATTATTTTTTGCAAAAATAAAACTTAAAAAACTCAAGGCCACCTTTGCAAATACGGCCCTTCAGCACTTCAGAAGGGAAGATTTTAGAGTTGTGCTTGCTAAGTGGCCAAAACTAAGAAAAAGAGCCATAGGTGGCTATTCTTGCAAAACGGACTTCCGGCGTCCTGTCGGGACGTTTCTGGCTATTTGGAAAAAATGGCATCACCTAAATTTATTTATGACAAAATGACGCATTTTTCATATTTTTATGTTATTTTTGCAAAAGCGGCGCAGGACCTGATGAGGGTTGCCTACGTATCTCACATCCAGTGAGAATCAAACCCGCGTAGTTCGGTAAATTTTCACGTATAAAAAAATATGATTTATTTTGAAATGATTTTTCAGAGTATCGGGATTTTTTTTAATACCTGAATTTTCAAAACCGGGTGTTTTTCTATTCTACCTCACTCTTGGTTTTTTTTTCTTGATTTTCTTTCCCTACTCTAGAAGCCGATCAACATACAAGCCAAAGCGAATAAATGCACAAGTAGCACGTAAAAATGCATCAGGATGGTCTTTTAATTTCCGGGTGCACCTGTCCTAGACGGACTCAACCCCTGTGTTGAGTCCCCAAAGTCAAATGCACGTGATGCAAACAACGTACCTACTAGGGATCCGGCATGAGGCTATGTCATTCTAAGTTTGATCCTGGGTGTATTATTCTAGACCTAGCTTACTCGAGCAGACAACTCGAGGAGGGGGCAGCGTACCGGGAATACAGACGCTTCACCGGCTTTGCAACCTGTCCTAACCTTGTTCTAAAATTAGGATACGACTCTAACAAAAAAGAAGCCACGCAAAGCGCACGCTTCCCAAAAGATTTAGAAGACTCAGAGAGAAAAAAAGGTTTTGTAGCAGTTTATATACAGTTCACATAATATCAAAGCGGTAAAAAGTGTCATTTAGCACATTAGTCTCAAACACGTAAAAATCAGATAAATAATCAAAGCCAAAGTATAACAACCAAGTACACTTGTCATTCCGGTACAAGTTGTAAACCACGCCACATGAAATGCACCCGCGATTTACGACATGTTTATTTTTATTATTATTAAAAGTTGTGGCCGGGTCACATGAAATACACACCTGAATGGAATTTACGTATCCTGACCATGCCACGTGAATCGTACCCATGGCCACGATGAATTGCTAATCGCGCCTAAAGCAAACTAGGATGTTCATTAATTATCTAAACTAATTTGAGATGATTGCAAGGCTAAGAGTTATGAATATGACATTGTCAGAAAGAAGTGTAATTTTTAAATATTGAGATCATTTTTGGCAGAACTCGGATGTCTATAGAATAAGGAGTTCCTCGCAATTGACAGTTAACTAGCGCGAACAGAGATTTTACAAAATGAGATATTAGGCTAGGATTTAAACGCAAAAGACATACATGCAATTACTAAACATGTGAATTAAATTGATGCCATTCATGACCCAGCGAAGTTTTAGGTTGAACTTTCTAGAAAATGGTTAAAGCCATGGACGAAATATTTCCAAATGAGCTTCCAAATGCGGTCGAAGAAAGTAAAACATGCCTGAGCATAGGCACTCAAATTTATATAAAAAATTTGAACACCTACACGATTCCTTTCATTCTATTGCTAAAACAATATTAGCCGATTTGGAGAAAACACGGCTTTGGACACAAGCAGAGCATTTAAGGCATATAGCAGTATTATAGCTTAATGAAATACATAAACAATTGAACAACTGAACTTCTGAATAGTCACCTAAGCAACTACAGTGTTAATTATTGAATACATCATTGTATGAATATGTACCTGAACTTGTAAATGAAGATGAACCTTTGCCAAATAAAGACCAAGAAAATCATTTACTAAACGAGCTCACACCAGGTCAGCAGCAGAAGACAGGATGACACCCAAATCCCAGATAAAGAAGAAAGCAACAACAACAGAAAATCAACAGCTTCTTCAAATCAAACCAAGCTTTTTAACCCAGAAATGATGCAAGAATCCAAAGAGACTAGCATCAACTTTTAATCTCTCCTTTTTACTGTTTTCTTTCTCTTTTTGGAGTATTTTAGTAGCTATTAAATCTCAAATTTGAAGTCTGAATTTCTAGCAGCTGTTTGTACCCTTTCTTCTCTCTCAAACCCCTTTTAAATCAATGAAATGAATCTTTTTATAGTAGGATTTTAGGGCAACAAAACCTAGTTTTCTATTTCACATTTACCCTTCAAACTTTGGTTTTTTATTCACTTAGACCCCATATTCCCTTTTCTGTTGTGCGGAGGTAGCCCTTTTTCCTCTTTCAGTTGTAACAGAAAATATTCTCTACCTTTAAGTACTAGACTACCCTTCCCACTCCCTATGATTACAAATTAGCAGATCCAAACTAGTTGGGTCTTCTATTGTCAAGCCCAAAGCTTAACACACCCAAATTCAAAACAAGAAAACTAAAAACGAACTGATTTTGGACCCTACTAATGCATAAATGATGATGATATATATATATATATATATATATATATATATATATATATATATATATATATATATATATATATATATATATATATATATAAACAGATTGTAAGAAAAATATGACTAAACTAATAAAACATTAATGAACTATGAAATTAACCTTGTTAATTAATAATGGAACTAAAAATCAGTAATTAAACTAATTAAAAAATGAATAAAAAAGAAAGAAATTACCAAATCATTGAACCTGACGGAAAGGGTATCACTGGACGACGAGACTGCGGCGGGAACCCAAGTGGACTCCGGCAAGTAGTGAGGATTATGACACAAACACTGGCCGGAATTTTCTTCAGATGGCCAGTGCCATTCTCCATAATCTTCATCACGTGCCTGTGAAAAAGAAACATGGAGATCTAAATTTGAACAAGAATAAAAATGGGGAAGATTAGGGTTTTTTTTTAGATCTAAAATTCGAGATTTGGTTGATTATTTGGAGGAACTAATGGTGGATTTGGAGTAAGGGGACAATGGAGCTTGTGTGGTTAAAGTTTGAGGGAGTTTGGAGTTGGGCAGCCGCCGCAAACAATTTCTGGTGGGCGGCGGTGGACGGCGGCAGATGAAAGAGAGGAGGGTGAGTGAGATGGGTCTAGGGTTTGAGGGGTTAAGACCGTTATAAGGGAAGGGTAGGTTAGTTCTCAACCATTAGATTCAATAATTTGGAGGGTTGGGATTAACTTGACTAGGCTTTGACTAAAACGACTTAGTTTTGTAACCAAACTACGTCGTTTTAATTGACCCAGAAATTAAAGGGGGGGTTGGACTATCAGGGAAGTCCTGGGGCGGGTTAGGGTGTTTTAGGCCACTGAGGCCGGCCCAAAAGTCATTTTTTTCTTTTCTTTTTCTTGATTTAAAAAAATCCTAATCTAATTAATTAAAACCTAAATAAAATCCTAAATCAATTTAATTTGTAGAATCGAACTTAATTATCTATTTTTATCACTTAAATAATTAATTAACTTAAAGCTAATAAAAGGAAATTATTAATTTACAACTAAAAGCTAAAATATAAAAATGACCAATATTTTATTGTTATTTTTGTTTGATAATATTATTAACTCAAGTAATTAAATCCTAAATGCAATTAAGACCTAAAATGCTATGTAATGAAGAATTAATATTTTTTTTGTATTTTTTATGACTTTAAAATATTAAGTGTGCACAAAATGCAACTAAATGCAAACAATTAACAAAATATTCCTACAAATTCTATAAAATTAAAAGAAAAGAATTCTACTTGTGAATTTTTGTAGGAGTATTTTAATCGGACAAAAATCACTTGCTCACAAGTGTTATTTGGGAAAGTTGCACGTTTGAATTGGATGAGGATTTTAAAGAAAAAATATGTGGGGTAGCCACTTTTTAAAGTGATATTTATTTTTTATCCAGCATTTTTAATGCTGAGCAAAAGTACATGCTAGTCTATTAAAATTAATATGAAAAGATGGTGTTACTCTTTCTTTTATCTCTTTTATGTCCATGTTATACCAATGTAAAGAACATACATATGTATTCGAATATGCAGCGCTTTGCTTGCTGATCGAGCTTCTTGTTGATGCATGTTATCATTCGCAAAGGTGGGCTACATTGTTCAAAAGCCAAGATGCTTGTCATAGTAATTTTTATCTTCAGGTTGTTTTCTCTTGACCAAAGTAGAGATTTTGCTACCACTTAATAGTTTGAAGTTCAAAATTAAGGACACTTGGTCCTTAACTTAGAGTTACAAGCACGAAAATTAAGGACATGTGACTTAACTTAGAGTTACAAGCACAGAAATTAAGGACAGGTAGTCCTGAACTTAGAGTTACAAGTTCAAAAGTTAAGGACATGTAGTCATGAATTTGGACTTACAAGCTCAAAAACTAAGGACATGTCGTCCTTAACTTAGACTTACAAGCTCATAAATTAAGGACATCTTGTACTGAACTTACAATAACAAGCACATAAGTTAAGGACATTTGGTCCTGAACATAGAGTTGAAAAATCAAAAATTAAGGACACTTGGTCCTTAACTTAGAGTTACAAGCACAGAAGTTAAGGACAGGTAGTCCTTAACTTAGAGTTACAAGCACAAAAATTAAGGACAGGTAGTCTTGAACTTAGAGTTACAAGTTCAAAAGTTAAGGACATGTAGTCATGAATTTGGACTTACAAGCTCAAAAACTAAGGACATGTATTCCTTAACTTAGATTTACAAGCTCATAAATTAAGGACATCTTGTACTGAACTTACTATAACAAGCACATAAGTTAAGGACATTTGGTCCTGAACATAGAGTTGAAAGTTCAAAAATTAAGGACACTTGGTCCTTAACTTAGAGTTACAAGCACAGAAGTTAAGGACAGGTAGTCCTTAACTTAGAGTTACAAGCACAGAAATTAAGGACAGGTTGTCCTGAACTTCGAGTTCCAAGTTCAAAAGTTAAGGAAATGTAGTCCTAAACTTAGAGTTACAAGTTCAAAAGTTAACGACAGGTAGTCCTAAACTTAGACTTACAAGCTCATAAATTAAGGACAGTTAGTCTTCAACTTACAGTAACAAGCTCATAAGTTAAGGACACTTGGTCTTGACCTTTATGAGCAGAAGGGTATTTTCGTCCGGGCGGGTAAAGTTTATTAAAGCAATGGTTAAAGACTAAAGACATTTTAAACAATGGCTTAAAAATAAATATATGTCTTATTAGTGGCTAGCTGTGACTTCCCCCGATTTTAAAAAACTAAAACTTTGATAGGATTTTACTAATAGTTGAACATTTATCAAACTAAATTCAGTTTACAAAGTCATGTTAAAAACTATCAAAAGAATTCTTAGCTTTCTTTACTGTGTTTCAAGTTTATGCATTTCGCTCTTAATTATAGTGATTTAAGGATAGCACTAAGAAGAATTGAAAAATTAAGAAAAGGGCAAGAAATATATATGTATCAATGAAACATGCTCTAACCTCAAAGATGCACCACTCTTATTCTAGAAAGCATTTGGTTATGCCATATGAAGTAAAGTTACAACCAACAAATCTAGTTTTCAACGGATCAAACAGTTTGTAATTTTTTTTAACAAACACGAAGTTATGGTCATTAATTTATTAGGGTCACACATTATTCTGACAATGTCAGCATGGTGCGCAGAAATTTGGGGTGTACTAAGTGCGCGACGCATTGTCACAACGCGGAAAATCAATGGATTTTGGGAATTTTTTCTCAAGGTACTAGACTTGGGGTACGTAATGTTAAATCCTACTTTATTCCTAACACTTTAGACGCGACGCATTGTCATAACGCGAAAAACTTATGGCTTTTGGAGATTTTTCTCAAAGTACTAGATTTGAGGTGTGTAATGCTCATCCCTACTTTATTCCTAACATTTTAGATGCGGCGCATTATCATAGTGCGGAGAACCTATGGCTTTTGGGGATTTTTCTCAAAGAACTAGGCTTGAGGTGCGTAATGCTCAACCCTACTTTATTCCTACATTTTAGACGCGACGCATTATCACAGCGCCGAAAACCTATGGCTTTTGGGGATTTTTCTCAAAGTACTAGACTTGGAGTGTGTAGTGTCAATCCTACTTTATTCCTAACATTTTAGACGCGGCGCATTATCATAGCGCGGAAAACCTATGGCTTTTGGGGATTTTTCTCAAATACTAGACTTGGGGTGCGTAATGCTCAACCCTACTTTATTCCTAATATTTTAGACTCGGCGCATTATCACAGCGCGGAAAATCTATAGATTTTGGGGATTTTTCTCAAAGTACTAGACTTGGGGTGCGTAATGCTCAACCCTACTTTATTCCTAGCATTTTAGACGCGACTCATTATCACAGCGCGGAAAACCTATGGCTATTGGGGATTTTTCTCAAAGTACTAGACTTGGGGTGCGTAATGCTCAACCCTACTTCATTCCTAACACTTCAGACACAAAATTGAGATCTCTAAAGTACCTTCTGTGAGAGGGCTTGAAGGAGCTAACATTCCATCAAGATTCCTCGTAAGAATTGAATGTAGGAGTTAAAGATTTACACTTTCGAATTGAGAGTAGGAAACCAGTACTGGGTTTAACTAGAGAGGTGTCAAATTTACCCATTCTGAAAAACACTTCAGAATTCGCAATTGATCACTTCAGAAGTCGCATCTAAAGTTACAAATTTAGGGTTTTGGAATCGATTTTGAAGTTTTTCTACCGCTTCAAAGGGCAACTTCATAATCGGATCTGAAGTTCTTCTATATCTTCATTGCAACTTCATAATAGAATATGAAGTTTTTCTATCTCTCAAGAGGTCCGTTCTGTCAGACTCAACAAGGTCCCATCGAGCAAGCTTTCTCTACGTGTAAATGTGTCTTTCGATTTATCCACTATAGTCTATAAGATCTAAGTTTTAAGACAAAAAGAAAAAGAAAAATAGAAGAAGCATCATAAACGAAGAAGCAACCACAAAGAAGAAGAAGAAGAAGAAGCACTGAAGAAGCAATCGCAGAGAAGTAGTAGCACCGCGAAGAGAAAGTAAGTACATGGTAAATGGGGCAACCAAATAGCGCACCCTTGTGAAGCGGGCATAAACTTAATGGGCTAGGATGGGCTTGAAATTTTCATTAAAGGACCTTCAAAATACCAGCTGAGGCCAATCCTAAGCGGGCCACATGCTAGAACAGGTTGGCCCTTCATTTCTTTTTTTGGAGAGATCTTATTGATAATACTAAACCATTACAGAAGCTCTAGTTTGAGCTGACATTACAGGAGCAGTACTAGTAGTATAAAAACCTTCTACAGTGATAACATTGATGTGATAAATTATTACACATAGAAACTGATGTAGTAATAACAACTTCCTCCTTGTATGCTTGCACATTGTATGTGTAAGAATTGGAGTATAAAGACCGACTGAAATTAGAAAAGAGTAGAAATGAGAAAGAATAGAAAAGGAAATTGGGTACGAATTAGGAAAGAGGTGGAGAATAATAAGTGGGCTGAATTAATAAAAATGAACGGTGGAGATCACAACGGAACTGAGTTGATCCAAAGGCTGAGATTGAAGACCAGCCCAATTAAATAGTTAGTTGGGCCAGCCCACAAATAAGTTTTTGGCCGATATTTTCCTAACTAACTTCTCTCTCTCTCTCTCTCTCTCTCTCTCTCTCTCTCTCTCTCTCC